>MU948448.1:5845-21098 GCA_036418165.1 Cooperia oncophora
TAGCGATCAGCAGCGTCTGCCAGCGTCCACCAGCGCCCGCCAACAACCATCAGCGTCTCGAAGGACTAGGAAAGCATGGATATCGATCTAGCGTTTAAGAGTCCACTAACGGCCAGGAGTACAATATTGTGTGGTATAACGGCGCAGGGGCACAATTTGAGAAAACCTAGTCCAGTCTTCCTACTTCCCCATAATCTACCACCACTCTGCTACCCTCCTACTTCTCGTGCTTCCTACCATTAGGGTGTCCGGAAAGTTTTGAGAAATTTCAACCAGCTCATTTAACACTTATCAACAACAATAAGAGATAGTAGTTCATAGTTATAATAAATATTGTCCATCCTATGTCCCTTACCTTTTGGGCGGGATTACCTTGCGTGGGAGCTAGAACTAAGCGAGTACTGAGAATGAGGGGCGTACGCAACATCTAAGCTAAACTTCCATGGAAGAGACCGATTGATCTCCTAGTATAGATAATTTTGAAGCGCATTTCATCCAGCATCGAGACGGTTCCTCATTCCCGATTTGACCGATAGAGGAGCCAGAACGGTGAAGATGAAGTAAAAGGCGTTGGGAGTCGTGCGCGCTCGTACATTTTTCAGGTAATGTCAAATCATACCAACAATGGAGAATAATAACAACCAGCATTAGTATTGATCTACAAACATTTCTCTTTCTCATAGCACTTGATATATGACTTTCTGTTGGGGCATTCGCTTGCTACACTTCTTCAAACTAAAAGTGTGAAATTTTCTCAAAACTTTCCGGACAACCTAATACTAGTCGCTAGCGGACGCTGATCCGCTAGATCGATATCCATACTCTCCAGCTTCTCTCTTCGTGCAGCCTCGGCATGTTAGTAAGTGTTTCATTATTCTTGTGTCTTAGAGGTTGTTAGGTGGAACATTAATTAAAATGGCCTAACTTTTCGACTTAAAGACACATGGTACGCTCAGACACATTGAGGGTGTATGAGACTATCAGCCCCCCAGCTGTCGATGTGTCGTGGTCCCCCGCCCAAAACTGCACGGGGTCAGAGTACGGGCCGTGGGAAAGTCGTAATTCCTTGCTACGCCGCCCGTTTCGCAAACTCACGTTTTTACTAACACCGTCCGCGCGGCGCGGTCGCGTGCAGCTCTCTTGGCTTTTTGCCAAGTCCTGTAATTGCGCTTTGGAATACAAGTACAACGCAATTTCTTTATGCGGATAACATTTTAGGTGCTGCAAAATAAGAACGAAGATGATGACGAGGGCTAGAACTCAAGAGCAACTGTGTGCTTCTGCAATATCCCTCAGAGGCCGCGCATTCCCACAGAACATGACAATAAAAACGGCCTAAGCGTCCCACTCGTTAGTTTGAAGTATTTCTATAGCTTTAGAGCCGGATTCGAGCCGGATCGCAGAAATGCACACGCGATTTTAATTTATTGCGTTTCCTTAGTTTTTTCAATTTTGTTTTATTTACATCTACATTCGTTGTTGTTCATTTCTAGCCTTTGTCATCTTCATCACCTTCTATTCGGACTTTGAAGCATGAGCAATACCTCAAATGTTAGGAAATTGCGTTTTGCTTGTATTGTCATGTTTTATTGTCATGTTGTCCGTTTTATTGTCATGTTCTGTGGGAATGCGCGGCCTCTGAGGGATATTGCAGAAGCACCACAGTTGCTCTTAATTTTAGCAACACTGGAAAATGTATGCCGCATAAAGAAGATTGCGTTGTACTTGTATTCCAAAGCGCAATTACAGGACTTGGCAAAAAGCCAAGAGAGCTGCACGCGACCGCGCCGCGCGGACGGTGTTAGTAAAACGTGAGTTTGCGAAATTTGGGGCATGGAAGGAATTAGCGTGTTTCACGGTCCTGTATCTCCATTCCTGGGCATGTTTGGGCGGGGGGACCACGACACATCGACAGCTGGGGGGCTGATAGTCTCATACACCCTCAATGTGTTTGAGCGTACCATGTGTCTTTAATCGTCGTCTTCAGAGGCCTGAACGTGTTTCAAGTATTAGATTTGCAACCTACCCCACCAAGCACCTCGTCAACTCTAGCGGTTCCGACGTCGTGTCAGGAACCCCTCGAGAAGACGCCAATATCGCAAGAAACAGACTCACCAATGGTTCCACCGTTTAAGCGGATAGGTCCGCTGCCACACTAGAGCGCTGTTAGTAGGAAAATGAACCGTACTACGACGTTGTCTCCGATAATGACATATCGAGGAGACGCACGTCACGCTCTGTCATTCTACAGTCCGCAGTGGGGTATAAACGGTAGTAGGTCATTTGTGATGGCAGGACACTCATCTCGGTTGTTCATTCTGGGTTTTCTAGTGAATATCCAGAATGCTTCCAACGCTTTCCTGGCTGAAAGTTCCGTCTCATTTGCCAGCACAGTGCACTTTATTTCGAACTCGGTCCCATTATGTTCCACAACCTTATGCCTCCCGAGAGCAGTTGTAAGGGTACCGCGTCTCATGCTAGCAAGATGTTCCTTGATACGAGTAGCCAAAAGCCTTCCTGTCTCCCCAATATATGTGGAGTTACATGCCCGACACTGGATTTCATATATTACTCCCAATTGCGCACAGTCACCAGTTTTCCCGTGTGGGCAAGTAACACAATTTTCTGATATGCACTGCTTATCATAGAGTCTGTTACGGACCAGCTGCCGTTTGATGTTCTCATTTGGTATATTTACCAACTGAACATCGTCCTGCAGCTGGGCCCTTATGCTCCGTTTGATCGCAGCGCTCACCTTATCAGAAATGAAGGGAATACATAAAGGTATTTTGTTTCGACGCGGTACGCCTTGTGGACTACTATGCCGCCTTCCCCGAGGGTATGGTGCCGTATAGCCATTCATAACGGCTATTTTTGTGGCAAGCTCTCGTGATTCTTGTCGTTCTACATCTCCTGTGCACATTCCCGTTGCCGTTCGAACATGTTACGGACGACAGCGCGTTTCACAGCAATCGGGTGTGCTGATGTAGCGTGAACCAAGATGTTTTTCGAGCTGCTTTTACGGTACCATTTCACTCGAGTGATGCCATTGGATACCTTAACTTGCGTGTTGAGAAATGGCAGCCAGCCGTTTTGCGGGGTTTCTCGTGTCAGCTTAATGTACTGTGACTGCTCATTCATAAGTCGGAAACACTCATCCATTTCGGACTGTGTTGATGTTATTATGAAGCAGTCGTCTATGTATCTACAGTACATTAAAGGCAAGCGCTCCAGCACCGGTTCTTCTATTCTACCCATAAAGCAGACTGCGAGAACTGGTGCAAGACGCTGACCCATGGCTAGCCCTCTAATTTGAGAGTAGTATGTACCTGCCCATTTAAAGATGTTACAGTTCAAACATTCCTTGATTATTGAGTGTTTCCGACTAATGAATGAGCAGTCACAGTACATTAAACTGACACGAGGAACACCGCAAACGGCTGGCAGCAGCTCGAAAAACATCTTGATTCACGCTACATCAGCACACCCGATTGCTGTGAAACGCGCTGTTGTCCGTAACATGTTCCGAACGGCAACGGGAATGTGCACAGGAGATGTAGAACGACAAGAATCACGAGAGCTTGCCACAAAAATAGCCGTTACGAATGGCTATACGGCACCATACCCTCGGGGAAGGCGGCATAGTAGTCCACAAGGCGTACCGCGTCGAAACAAAATACCTTTATGTATTCCCTTCATTTCTGATAAGGTGAGCGCTGCGATCAAACGGAGCATAGTAAGGGCCCAGCTGCAGGACGCTTGGTGAATATACCAAATGTGAACATCAAACAGCAGCTGGTCCGTAAGCAGTGCATATCAGAAAATTGTGTTACTTGCCCACACGGGAAAACTGGTGACTGTGCGCAATTGGGAGTAATATATGAAATCCAGTGTCAGGCATGTAACTCCACATATATTGGGGAGACAGGAAGGTCTTGGCTACTCGTATCAAGGAACATCTTGCTAGCATGAGACGCGGTACCCTTACAACTGCTCTCGGGAGGCATAAGGTTGTGGAACATAATGGGACCGAGTTCGAAATAAAGTGCACTGTGCTGGCAAATGAGACGGAACTTTCAGCAGAAAAGCGTTGGAAGCATTCTGGATATTCACTAGAAACCCAGAATGAACAATCGAGATGAGTGTCCTTCCATCACAAATGACCTACTACCGTTTATACCCCACTGCGGACTGTAGAATGACAGAGCGTGACGTGCGTCTCCTCATATGTCATTTTGTGGAAACAACGTCGTAGTACTCTTCCTCAACTAACAGCGCTCTAGTGTGGCAGCGGACCTATCCGCTTAAACGGTGGAACATTGGTGAGTCTGTTTCTTGCGATGTTGGCGTCTTCTCGAGGGGTTCCTGACACGACGTCGGAACCGCTAGAGTTGACGAGGTGCTTGGTGGGGTAGGTTGCAAATCTAATACTTGAAACACGTTCAGGCCTCTGAAGACGACGATTAAGTCGAAACGTTAGGCCATTTTAATAAATGTTCCACCTAACACCTCGTAAGGCACAAGATATCCATACTTTTCTAGTCGCTGGCACTCACGGACGTTCTAAACGCCGGTGGTCGCTCGTGGGCGCTTCCGCATAGTATGAACAAAACACAACACCGATAATGGGCACTGGTAGGGAATGGGAAGCACAACCAACACTTTAAAGAACACTGATGTGTGAACGGGGTGGGCGGGAAAATTACACAACGTGCATGAAAGTATACAAAAGCTGCGGACCACTCTTGGTACGACAACACCACTGCCCCGTAGCGGGCGGGAGTGTTATGTTAGAATCACACCTCTACCTTTCCATCACCTCTACGTGAAGGACGAGTGCGTTGAGCGTGTAGAAATGAGACTATTCCATGCTGGGTAAACTATGCTCCGTTTCTTTTAGGGAAATCTCCGTCTTATTAACTTCAGACACAAAGTCAATAAAGTCGTTGATTAGGCTGACGGTAGTAGGCAGCGTTCAGACTTCGCGACGGCAGCGCTTCGGTCGCGCGATTCGACGCGATCGATGCGCATGCTTTCGACTGCATCGATCGCGTCGAACGCGCGACCGAAGCGCTGCCGTCGCGAAGTCTGAACGCTGCCTATGGGATAGGTTCTGTATGGAATTGGCGGTCGTCAATTTGCCGCTTGTACTGTACCCCTTTTGCAACAAAAAAGAGAAACGAAAAGCCCTACCCATAATTAATTGTTCCTCACGCACATATTTTGCAGTTTTCGTTCCTTGTATTTGTGAATATTTATGGGTAGGCACTTTCAGATGAGCGGATGTCATTGGCAGTCCGCTCACGAGACCTATTGTTGCTGTCAGTTCGACCGCTGCAACGAATGGAAGTCAGAGTTGGTAGTTTCTTTATTGCGGATAGCTAGAATAAATTTCAGAGTCACCCTTCTTTGCAAAATGGAAATGCCTATTAGGCAGCCCTCAGACCGTAGCGATGATCGTCGCAATCGCAGGTGTGCAACAGGACGCGCCCCGGCGCAATTGATTGGACCTATTACTAACAAGGGAAGGATGGTAGGTCGAAGTGGCCATTTGAAATGAAATGTATACCGGCTGAAAGGTCTTCGGACGGGAATTACGAAACCGTCTTCCATATCTGCTGCGGACCTCCCAGAAAGAAGTTACGGAGCTTTTAGTGGGAAAATACAAATTGGCGGCGTAAGGCTGCGATCGTGGCAGCATGGCCGAGTGGGTACGTCGTAGGGTGTGTACGGTCGGGGTTGCGGAACGATGCGTGGTCGAGGGTTTGAATCCTTGATGCGTGTGCTCTTTTGCATTTTTTCGAAAGTGGTCCCTGTGCACTTCAAAGCTATTTTGCATAACACTTGTCCCTGATAATGTCGTGACGTAATGATTCTGAACTGATGGAGTGCGAACGATTTCATGGAGATCACCTCCGGCTGAAAAGATTGTCATACGAGCCGAAAACTTCCAGCAGGTACGAAAACACTTTGAGATAGACATAATTCAACATTATGTGAGTGGTGAATGAAGCTCTTGCCCATCGCGATCTCAGCAGCATGATTGCCACATCAACGCCACTTCATATGGAAGCATTTTCCCACTATACTCATCTTCCTGCACAACGTGCGTTCGGATTCGTTTTCCAGTCATGTCGTTTGGAGAATAAAGTCATTTGAAGGCAAAATCTTCTTTTGGAATGCACTTTTGTTGTGTATGCTTTTCAAATCAAAGAAAGAAGAAGACAACAGCCAGAAAGTGGGCACTATTGAACTACCCCTACCCCAAAAAACTAAAAAAATTTTCGCTGAAACGTTGCCTATAGATGTAATTCGATGCGCTGATCACGAATATCACATCCGTTTCGAGCGCTGGCGTCATTTGGCGCCATTATGCGCCAATTTGGCGCCCACCACTTTTTTCACCAAAGTTGATGAAAACTTGCATATGGGGGTCAATTGAGGTCCTGATTACGAATATCACACTGGTTTCAAGCGCTGGCGTCATCATGCGCCAATATAGCGCCGAATTGGCGCGTAATGGCACCAAATGGCGCCAGCGCCAAAAATAAATGCTGGATTCGTAATCAGGACCTCAATTAACCCCCATATGCAAGTTTTCATCGACTTTGGTGAAAAAAGTGGTGGGCGCCAAATTGGCGCATAATGGCGCCAAATGACGCCAGCGCTCGAAACGGATGGACCCAAACCCTCGACCGCGCATCCGTGAGCCCTACGACGTACCCACTCGGCCATGCTGCCACGATCGTGTCAGCCTTACGCCGCCAATACGTAGTGTATTTTCCCACTACAAAGCTCCGTAACTTCTTTCTGGGAGGTCCGCAGCAGATATGGAAGACGGTTTCGTAATTCCCGTCCGAAGACCTTTCAGCCGGTATACATTTCATTTCAAATGGCCACTTCGACCTACCATCCTTCCCTTGTAATAAGTGAAAAAGCCCATTATGCGGACCGTTCTCACCTTATTGGTGGCCACTGACTGCAGAAAAACAACTTTCTGTATTCAAGCTGGGGGGGGGGGAGGGGGAGTAGGAGTGGGTTCCATTCTCTTTGTGAATTCAAGATGGGGATAACCTTCTTCTGGGTGAGCTTCTTTTTTCCACTGTTCCAACTCATATAAGTTTTATGGACGTCTCCTATTGGCTGAAGTTCCGTAACTCTCGAAAACATTTCGAGGTCCACCTTGAAAAAGAAAAATTTTTTGATGTTAAATCAGAGGAATGTTCAGAAAAAAGAACCAGAGCAGGGTGAATGGCTTAAGTGGGAAGCACTCCGTGTGAGTTTTACTAAAAATGTGCTAAATAATTTCAGGCCTGAAAAAGGTGCTACTTACCGAAATGTTGCAATAATATATTTTTGAGAATTTTAGATTTTGGTGTCTTTTGAAACTTTCGAAGTAAATTTGTGGTTTCACATTGTAACTAAAGACTGAGATAAATATGAGACTCCGAGACGGCAACTCCAAAGCAAGAAGAAACAAAAAGGATTTTATATAGGAATTGAAGCATGATTCCGTCCAGCAAACATCAGAAGTGAGGAAATTCTCAACCACATAGATATATTTAAATAACGAAAAGAGAATCAATAAAAGACTCACATTGAATAAGACTTTCTCTTTCGTTTCGTTTCTTGCCCCTTCTTACATTGAATTCGAAAACAGCAGTGGAAGGAAATCTTCCGCAATCTGCGTCCTCCATATCCTGAACACATAAAAGTTGTACACTCAAAGACGGTAATAATAATGAGAAAACTGATTACATGAGTAGGGATTTCCCCACCAGCACTTGGAGCAGTCCTGCTAGTTGCATTAGGGGGGGGGGGGTTCGTGCGCCAACCCGCGATCGCGGCTATCGCCGCTGCTATTGCGAAGTATGAACGCTGCCTAAAGTCGTTCACAGCAAAGGGCCCCAGGAGTGAGACCCTGCGTCTCTGAAATATTAGGTTGTCCGGAAAGTTGTCAGCGTCTTACTATTTTTGTGCATTCATTTCTGACTGAGAACTCACTCTCTCTTGCCTCTCAGTAGTACATCCTGAAGAGAATTTTTTGCGCTATCTGATGGTATAATTGCCGTTTCACCATTGCTTGATAAACCCCTTTTTCAAGACTTTTTGAAGCATGTGAAAAGAGCACTTCGGACGATTTTTTTCTTCGACTATAAATTGGGCAATCCGCAATCGAAACAGCTCAACAAATTAACCAGGTGTGGGGGCCCAATAGTGCTAGAGAAAGCACTGTGCGGCAATGGCTCAACAAATTTCGTTCTGGAGATTTCAGCCTTGAAGATGAACCTCATAGCGGTCGACCTAAAGCAATATCTGACGAGGATTTAAGGCGTTTGTGGAGGCTGACCCATCCCAAACAGTTCGAGAGATAGCAGAAGAGCTAGGCCTTGGCAAATCCACTGTTGCAGATGGTCTGGAACGCATTGGGAAGGTGAAAAAACTCGACAATTGGGTGCCCCACAATCGGAGTGACCGGCAGGAATCGGCACGTCTCGAGGTTCCTTCTGCATTGCTTTTGCGCAGCAGAAACGACCTGTTTTTTGGGCCGAATTGTCACCTGTGATGAAAAATGGGTCATGTATGATAACAGGAGACGTTCCGGACAGTGGTTGGATTTCGACGAACCACCGAGGTAATTTTCAAAGCCGAACCCTCACGAAAAAAGATTCTGGTCACGGCTTGGTGGTCATCGGCTGGTGTGATCCACTATAACTTTTTATCACCAGGCCAAACCATCACAGCAGAACCCTACTGTGAAGAAATCGACGAAATGTACCGAAAATTTTGTCAGATGCAGCCAACACTTATCAAAAGAAAGGGTCCGATTCCTTTGCATGACAACGCCCGCCCACACGTTTCACAAATCACTATCCATAAATTGAACGAATTGGGGGTTGAAGTTCTACCTCAACCGCCATATTCTTCAGACCTTTCGCCAACCGACTATCACCTTTTCTAACATTTTCAGAACTAAATACTTCATCAATCAGGACCAGGCAAAAAAGCCTTCGTGGATTTCGTGAATTTTCGACCACCCAGTTTTTTACTTTGATGGGATTTCTCGACTGCTGTCACATTGGCAAAAGTGTGCTGATTCGAATGGTGCCTAATCCGATGAGTATTAAAAAAGTTACGATCGTTTAAAGTGAAACACCCAAAACGCTGAGAACTTTCCGGACAACCTAATACCTTCTTTCGTCGGAACGTGCAGCATCCTGGCGTGTGTTTCAAGCTCATCGATACTGATTTTGTTGCTATTCCATTTATGAAATGCTTTCAAGATTGGACAGCTGCTGTAGTGCATGTATTAGGTTGTCCGGAAAGTTCTCAGCGTTTTCAGTCTTTCACTTTAAACAATAACCTTCTTAATACTCATCGGATTTAATCGAAATAAGCACCGTTCGAATCAGCACACTTTTGCCAATGATACCAGTCGAGAAATCCCATAAAAGAAAAAACTGGGTGGTCGAGAATCCACGAAATCCACGAAGGCTTTTTTTGCCTGGTCCTGATTGATGAAGTATTTTCCAGCAAGGAAGTTCTGAAAATGTTTGAAAAGGTGATAGTCGGTTGGTGAAAGGTCTGGAGAATATGGCGGGTGAGGTAGAACTTCAACCCCCAATTCGTTCAATTTATGGATAGTGGTTTGTGAAATGTGTGGGCATTTTGTGCATATGCGATTGTCATGCAAAAGAATCGGACCCTTTCTGTTGACAAGTGCTGGCTGCAGCTGACGCAATTTTCGGTACATTTCGTCGATTTCTTCACAGTAGGACTCTGCTGTGATGGTTTGGCCTGGTGACAAAAAGTTATAGTGGATCACACCGATGACCACCACACTGTGACCATAATCTTTTTTCGTGAGGATTCGGCTTTGGAAATTGCCTCGGTGGTTCGTCGGCATCCAACCACTGTCCGGAACGTCTCCTGTTATCATACATGATCCACTTTTCATCACAGGTGACAATTCGGTCCAAAAACGGGTCGTTTCTGTTGCGCAAAAGCAGAAGAAACCTGAGACGCCGTGCCCACTCACCTTCCCAATGCGTTTCAGACCATCCGCAACAGTGGATTTGCCAACGCCTAGCTTTTCTGCAATCTCTCGAACTGATGGGTCAGCCTCCACAAACGCCTTCAAATCCTCGTCAGGTATTGCTTTAGGTCGACCGCTATGAGGTTCATCTTCAAGGCTGAAATCTCCAGAACGAAATTTGTTTGTCGCACGGTGCTTTCTCCAACACTATTGGGCCCCCACACCTGGTTAATTTGTCGAGCTGTCTCGACTGCGGATTGACCCAATTTGTAGTTGAAGAAAAATATCGTCCGAAGTTGCTCTTTTGACATGCTTCAAAAAGTCTTGGGAAAAGGGGGTTTATCAAGCAATGGTGAAACGGCAATTATACCATCAGATAGCGCAAAAAATTCTCTTCAGGATGTACTACTGAGACGCAAGGGAGAATGAGTTTTTAATCAGCAATGAATGTACAAAAATAGTAAACGCTGAGAACTTTCCGGACAACCTAATATTTGCGTACAGTCATCCCTTCAATCACTAGGACGTATGGGGGAGAGTGGAGGCAGCGAGAAGTGTTTCTCACTAGCTGATGCACCAGCTAGTGAGATGCGTAAGCGAAAATTGGGCGAAAGGCTGACCTGACTGCTTTACAACAAGTTCCGCTTCAAACGAACTATCGCGTACCGCGATCACAACTGTACCAGCCGTGGCTACGAGAGCTGGGTGCTCATCGATAACTCCTCTGAAATAGCCCTAGTCTAAGCGTGTCCACGTCCATCGCGTGCATCACAAAGGCATTTCCGCAGGTTTTCAACAAATTCGCTTCGTTTTTCGTCGTTCTTCAAGTGTTCAGCATCTCTGCTACCATTTGAAACTGCTTAACAAAATGTTATACGTCATGCTTTCAAGCTCAGGCCAAATGTTCACGTTCGAACTACAACAATCAGTGCAAAATCGCTTCTACCGGGAGATCGCACGTGAACCAGCGACAGCTCTTGTCCAGCTCGTGATCCTAGCACTTTCATCCATGAGAATTTAATATCTAGGCTCGGTAAATTAGGATCTCCTTGAAAGTCTTGCCAAATCTACTTTCATCGACGTGTTTCCAGCCAAGTTAGGCTAAAGCTAGAGGAATTAGAGCTCTAGGCTTGCTCTTTTTACCGGTTCCTCTGAGCTATCTCAGATGGTCCAGAACAGATATATCTCTCTATAAGTCATTTGTTATAACATTTTTTACGTAGTAGTCGAAATATGCTTTGATCAGCCCTTCATTGTGAATTCCATTTTTAAAGGCAGTTGGCACAATAATTTGGCACTCGGCAGAAATGCTAGCAGGGCGCTATATGGTGAAAAAGTGGCAAAAAAGCGAAGTGAAACGATGAAAAACCTGAAAATCCGCCTTTCTTGATGACTCAAAAAACAATTTCGGACGAATTTCCTGTAGGCATGTTGCCAATAACCCTTACTGTAGGTATGGCCGCAAGTATGCACTCATATACCCATGCATCACCGCAGCCGCCTATACCAACGCTTCGCTTCATTTGCTTGGATATGAAGCATACGAGCATGACAGTCGTCCATTTGTGGGTGGGCGGGCGTGGAGGGCGTTCGGGTCGGTATGTTGTAGCTTGATAGGGCCTTATAAGGGCACCTTCCTTGGAAAAGGCGCTACGCAGCGCCTGCTCAGGGTCGCGGAATTCCGTCCTGCCAGGCATACTTATCCTACTCGTCTTAGGGGTTTTTTGACATTTGTAGTCTTGTTATTTCACACATGTTGGCCCCGCGCGTTTTCCTTTTTCCTTTTTCCTTTTTTTTTTTTCTTTTTCTTTTTATTTATTTGTATAGTCCCATATCCTTTACAAATGCTTTTCCACACATAGGAGGTCCATGCCTCTTCCACAAGAGGGCCATACCTCTATAAAAATAGGGACTGGCGCTGACGGGGTTATACAAGTCAAAAACGGCAGGAGGGCTCAGTTTTTGGCGCCTCCAGCGCTGGTAGTTCATGCAGGGAGAGCCACCCCCTGGGCAGCAGCCCTGCCGAACCTTCGGGAAGACTCCTCTCTGCGTATGGGTTTGACCGCTCATGCGCTTAGATTAGGTCAAAAAATGCTCAAATTAGCGCACAAAATTACTTCGTCCACTCCAGGTTCCACAAGGTAAGGGATGGGGCTGATCACTACTTACTCAATGAATTTGGTAATGATAACAAGGGTTGCAAATGCAACAAAAATTGTCGAACCTGTAGTTTCACAGAAACGGATAACGTCATAGTGTCACATGTTACAGGCTTACACATCAAAACTTATAAAGACATAGATACAAATTGCAAGACTAAGAACGTAATATACTGTTTAACATGCAATGGATGTGGAATACAGTATGTTGGTATGACTATAAGGAAACTGAAAGAAAGAATCGGAGAACATGTTACCAACACATACACGCAAAAGATACATACGCCCTTGTACAATCATTTTAAAAAATGTAACAAGGGTTTTTCTGTACAAGTGCTGGACTCTTAAGAAAATGATAAGAACCACCCTGTTTTGGATAAAACTGCTCATGACACCATATCCTTTTGGGTTGAATGATAACATTAAAGGTTATGGAAATATCACAAATGTGGACAACCCTCTCCTGTGCAAAGGCAATCATCCGTTCTTTTCGCTGTCGATGAACAACTCGCTGAGGTCTAGAAATACCCTCCAGTTGAAGAAGACCCACACAACTGAGCTATACAGTAATTATTTGGACTTCGGGCAAATTACTACTGGTTTATATAATAAAACAGATGACTTTAACTTTAAAGTGATTAGATTCCCACACAGTGATTCAAATATCTCCACTAACAACAAGGCTTCCGTTATATACACAGAAACCCTTAGGATAGCCAACACCTGTACTTGTTTTGATACGTTTATAAGAAGGATATCGGATATGGTAAGAATGCTTTATAGCAATGGTTACAGTGAGGACTTCATTATAGCTAGTATAGTGAAGAGTATTTATAGAAATAAACTTATATGTTACAAATACTCTATTACGAATGATTACGGTAGCATAAGCAGATTAGTCCGAGGTATTCTCAGTGGCTTTTTCTTTTGAATTGCTGTAATTCGTGTAGTATTTTCGGATAGTTATAATGTAACATCAACTGATAGTCTGTTTTTCGTAATTACGATGTCCTACTCACGTTATCCAATCAATTAGCATTCTTAAACCTCTCAGTCTTTATCGTTTTCAACTTTATACCTTATAAACTTGCTGCAATTGATTTTTCTTCCTTTCCTTACTGAAGAGCACGGAAGGAGGAATATGCTTTTGCTCGGCTTCCGTCTAAGGGCACGTGCGAAACGGAAGCTGAGCTATCTCTTTGCTTTCGACCCCCCTCAATAATTCTCATTTATTAGATTTTACAACATAGTCCATTAATCTCAGTTTCAAAGATTTTATTATCGTGCCAACTGCCTTCAGGGGTTGTCGGAATTGGTTCTCTATGATATGCTAAAATGAGAGTAAAAGTAGGTGTTGTACAGTTTATAATCTTAATTTCAGTGGCACTGAATACAAAAAAGGCGAGACAGTACCACAATACGAGACGTCATCGATTTCTTCCGCATCAGAAAAACGACAGCCGATGGTACCAGAAGTGCAGAAGACTGCTGGATATCCAAGACTACCAACAAGCCCAAGGACCGTTACCGCTCGCAACGACGATATTATACGCTTAGATTAAAAAAGGTCAAGGGATCTCTGTACCCAGTGAATCTTTAGCCTGTATGCAATAAAGATTCGGCTACAATACTTTGTGGTAATCCGCATCTGTTCATATTGATTACGTGATACTTTTTGCTGAGGTGATCCATAGACTGCACCGATGGTTTCTTTTGCACCACAGTGATGCAGCCCTCAGATTTTTTCAGAACACTCAAAATCAGATAAAGGGCGAGAGAAGCGAAGAGTTATAGGTTACATCGCAGTTAGTCGGGTGGTGTGACGAGCAGGGCACCACATCGTTGTGATGATCACAGCAAGGGGGTCGTATTTGACCTCGAGGGATGAAGGAGTCATAAACGTCCTTTCTGAAATGAGGGTGCAGCGATACCCAGGTGTCGCTCAACTTCAATGATGAACGACTTATCCATGTGAAGAACCCCTGAAGAGACACACGCAAGACAGAAGCAACCTGTCAACGGGGATTCTTTTCGAATAACAGGCCTAGGGATAAAATTAAATGGAAAGTAGGAACCTTCGAAGTTCCGGCGCTGTTTTCCTTTTAACGGCGTGAGGAGCTGTGAACGGCCCCCTATGATCAAGACCGGAGCACAACGGAGAAGTTTCCTCGGAAAGGAATTTTTTGAAATCGCTCTAACTCAGGTGCAACTGTCAACCTATAGCTCCAAAGTCCTGCTTTCCTTTCTCTAAAAGCACTGCTCAAAGAAGTTATGGGTATTGGTATAGCTCGCTCCAATACCGGTGCGTGAAGTGCGCTCACCTTTGAATGACCGCGAACAATAATATTCAAGTGCTGTCACTTGCATTTTCCCGCATTTTTTTCTTTCCTTGTGTCTTTTGATGCTCATTTATAATTTATTACTTTTCTTAATTTATTTATGATTTATTATGGCTCATTTTCATCGTGTTTCTCATATTTATCCTTGATTAACGTCGCATCTTTTTTTGTTATTTATTTTCGCAGATCTTCCATTTTTCGATAGCTGTTTGTCCGCTGCTGTTCGCCGCTGCTTCCAGATTAGCAGTGGACAAGGGGGGAGGCGTATCGGCCTCTCTTAAGGGAAGGGGGGGGTCGTATTTAGCAGAAATTGATTACGACGCGATGACGTGCCCTGGTGACAAGGGCGAGATGAGCCCGCGTCCGGCTCTCGTGCTTTACCAATGGTAATCACTTAGCGAAGAAAACAAATAGTGATGGCAATGCCTCAGGTGGGATCAGTCCATCCTTTTGGAAAGCGACCACTGGATTTCCTGTCACCCAACAATAAGTTTTCCTCTACATCACTTATCAACTTGAACTCACTGCGAAAAAATCAAGGGAAGCTATGAATTCTGATCCCGCCGAAACGTAAGCCAATAAAGGTTAATTAGCAACCTCGAGTGGAGTTCAACGAAGATATCTCACTATCATCACAATGCCGAGGTTTATGGAGAGCCGTACATGGCAAATAAATATCAGTTAATAGCATGAACTCGTAAGTACGTAGATGACTAAAT
>MU948454.1:0-10294 GCA_036418165.1 Cooperia oncophora
TACGGCTCAACGGTGTTCTAGAGCGCTCTTTCAAGGTTCGTTTTACAGTCTCATAAACTTTATGCCCGTGGGACACTGTAGTAAGTTTGATCGTACTGTTTTCCCCTTCTTGTTTTTCATTACGCTGCTTGTATCTTGGAAGGCCTTGTGGAACATGTGAAAATCTCAGAAATTCTCCTCCAAATCGCCGCCGTATCTTGGTTGGACCCAGACTTACCTTTCACTACGTTACGTACACTTATTCTTCCTGATTTAAGGCTCAATGGAGGATGTTCGCTCTCTAAGCAGAGCTGAATTGTTGTCGTTGTTTGGCAGCACAGTGAAAGTGGTTCGTAGTGAAGTCAAAACTCTTGGGGATCTGGCCGATCGGACTCGAACAGACAATGTGAAGGGTTCAGCATTGATGACGAAAGGTGCTTTCAAAATAAACGGAGAAAAGGTCTGTTTCTAAATCAGCGAATTTTCTGCCATAGCTGGTATCCTGTTTCCAATAATAGTTCTTTTCAGACCGTCGACAGCGCGGCCCCACTTGTTCTCGAGCAGGTGATCCTTCCTAAAGCACCAGATCTCACTTTAGTGTGTTGGGGTAAGAGGAAGTTTCAATTAGTGCAATGGGTGTAAGGTAAGTTTTTATATAGTTATGTACTAGACGTCATTTTCTTGTGCAGTAATAGGATAGCCGAGCAGATTTGTTTGAGTCACGTTTTTATCAAATTTTTAACTTCAATGTTTTTGTTAATTGTTGATTGTTCACTTGTTTCATTTGTTCCATTTAAGTAGAAATTTACTTGTTAGCAATGGTATTGCTCGCGTTCGTTAGTTCATTCATTTTCCGATAGGTTTTATTTTCGCATTTTGCTTATCTCTTCTTGTTGATCAATATCGACGGGTCCTACTTATTCGTTTTGCTGAAATAAACTTGTTTCGTTTGGCGCGTTATTTACCGGTGCTGAAACGACGTTTTACCGTCGCAATATTTCTGTTTTTTTATTTGTTTCATTATTGTTTGCTGGACTGTTTCGTCTTTTCTCTTTCCCCTGGGGAGGTGTGCACTGCTGGCTTTTTGAACCTACAACATTTTGTAGAGTCTCACAGCATGTTCATTTTCGGTCTGTCCTTATTATTGAAATCAGACTTCCATGCTTATTCTTTCTCAGCCATAGCTCCTAACGCGTTCCAGACTGCGTGACACTTTTCACATATTTTTCTCTCAGCTTTTTGTGGTCTATTTGGCATAAATTTCATGTTCTAGTGGTATCGGAGCGCCTCTTTGTACATGAACTAGACGTATCTCACATGAGCTTGAAAAAAAGGAGTTCGAAAGAACGGATGAAAGTTACTGGTTTATCGATGTAAAAAGTTACGCTGCTATTACGTTGCTTTGCAGTACTCCATGAAACGCCGTTTCGCAATTAGCATCTCTACAGCCCCCCTTCCCGGCTCTTGCTTCGCCCCAGCGTTCCTGCCCTTGCTGCAGGCTAGCGTCGTTCTCTATGCATTTGTATTCATAGGTTCTTACCACATTTCGTTGCTCTCTGACCACCAAGGGCCGCCTTGAAGCGTAGCTGGAGTCTCTTCTCTTACAAGGGATTATGGCTTTGAACTTCCCATGGGAGTATTGAATGGAGACCTTAGGGCTACATCGGATAGAGCCTCGGAAGCTGCATTACGAATGATGCAGCATTCAAAAATCTCCGTTACGGGGACTCCCAGTACGGCATCGGTGGTAGTTTGCGAAAAGCAGTTTTGGCTAGTAAGCGCTGCTGATCGATGCCTAGGCAGTTTGGGGTCATATCTCCCTCTATGAACTGGTTACCCATCCGAGAATTCAAACTGGTTAGCGAGAAAACTCGTTCATCGGGAGATTAGCCCCCTTGAACGCTATCACATCCGCACGAAAAAACGCTCGTCTGGCCAAATTGGGCAGATTTCTGCGCAAAACTTCGAGGTGTCGGCATGGGTAAACATGCTCAGCAGAAGGTCAGATACGACAACATCCATACATTTTGACGGCTACAAGATCGAGTACGTCATATACTTGATGTACTTGATCTACTTGCCCTGCTAGGCCGTAAATTCGGAAGAATTTCGAAAATTAGAGTTGAAGCTCTTATAGGGAGCGAAGCAAGAATTTTCGCGCCAACCGGATGCAGACCCGCATGCGGTTTTTGACTTGAAGCCGACAGACCATTACCACGAGATTATGGCCACAGTGGCACTGCCGAGGTAGCATCAGCAGCGCTTACGAGCCAAAACTGGCTTTTCGCAAACTTTGACCACCCAGATCTCGTCTGGGAGGTCCCCGTAGCACTTTTAATCTGCATATTCGTAATCAGCATTCGAAACTCTATCGATGTACCTAGGTCTCCATTCAAAGTTCCATGGGAAGTTCAAACCATTCCCTTGTTAGTGAGCCGCGGACATACTTTCGAGTGTGTGGATAGGCTTCAAGCGGCATTAGAGTGGCGCAAGTGATGGACCGCCTGCCAGCTTCAGGGTACCTGAGTTCGAGCGGAGCCCGCCCGGGCTTTCTTTCTTAGAGCGCAGCGAGCGCCTGTAGTAGGAAGGGGTGGTACAGGTTATTCCATCACATAATAATATTAGCGATGTTTCTATTCTCAAGTGTTCCTTCATAAGGCTAACTCTTCCAAACTCTATAAGTCTGGATCCCCTTCTAATTCGCTCTACACAGTACCTGTGATTCGCTCTAGACATACCTGTGATTGCCAGTTCGAATTGATTGTCCGCGTTTTCATCTGTTCTCTCAACCTTACTGAAATAGATTGCTTTCTTTCGATTTAGGCGGTCGCGCCGAGTACATGAGTGCTGGTCGAGCTCACTCTAAACTACAGCTTCTTGTACTTAAAACATATCGAGACTTTCTTCGTGCAGTCCGCCCACTTGATCCTTCAATACGTCAGCAGGTGCAGACTGAATTCCGTGAAGCAGCGACACGCTACCAGCCATCCGATCTACTTCTCATTGAATACCGATTACGAAGAGCGAATAACCAATTAAAGCAACTTCAGTCAGGAAGTGTGACATCGATCGGAAGGATCACTATAAAACGAAAGCAGGTCCGACTTCTTTCATGTTGGTGGCTATGCCTTTTGTAGTCACTTGGATCAGTTTTTGCATGCTCCCCTGACCTGTACATGTAACTCGCGCATAACCTAGAAATTCATTAGCTAGTGATGACCATCGGAGGTGGTGTAGCGGAAAAAGGCACGCTTATCACGCGCGCTCCCTGTTCAAATCCAAGATCAGCTCCTGTCCAGCCACCACGCTCACCCCCTGCGAGAGCAGCAAATTGGTACTTGATTCGCTTGGGAAGAAAATACCACTGACTAACCATTGTCTGGCCCCACAAATTATTCTATAAGCCATAGTGCATCGAGGGAGCCAATATGGTTCTGAATGGATGTAGAATTCGTGCCCAGAAGGAAGCATTTACCATTTCCACCCTTTCACGCATGACTGTCGTAATATCTCTTCTAATTGTCTGGCAGGCAGTCTTGACCGATTGCTATTTAAGGGGATTTATCAATCATTCCTTGGATGCCAGAATCCTCTAGTAAGGCCGCGTTCAGACTTTGCGACCGAAGCGCTGCCTTCGCGGAGTCTGAGCGTTGCCTGACCCCTAGTCGTTTTTGTAGAAAACTAGCCTCGTTGCCTTCTGTTTCGCTTTCTTTCGCACTTCACTTCCTATACTAGACATCTGGCATTTTCATCATTTTTCTTAACGATTTAGGAGCATTCCACATACTTGTCTGTTTTCTTTCTTCTTGCTAACTTCCTAATCACTCCATCATCATCAGAGCCTCCGTCTTAGTGGTAACCTAGAAGAACTATGGGACATTTAACCACTCCCTTGATATGACTCCTGTATGCTGGTTTTAAGTGAAAAGTATCCTGAACGTAACGTTTCAGTAGTAATATTGTGCTGTCTCGGAGTGTTGTCAGGATCTAGTGCTGTAGGTTCGGAAGCTTACTGAAAATTGATTCAAATATGTAAAAAAATAAGAATTCCCTAAGCAACAAACGTTGAGGAACTGAGAACACCCTAAAATTTTACAGGTATATCGATTCTTAGCTGTTTTGTCAGCGAGCTGAAATAACGTTATCTCAGAATTATAGAGACTAGCCTGTTAGGGAGTCATATCACTTGTTGCTGTTAAGGTATCCTTCTCTTTAGAAAGGACTGCATAGCCTACCCATTATCACCCTTGGAATAGCAGTAAGCCTAGTGACGGTCATTGCATATGGTACTAAAAGCCGTTTGGGTAAGGTGTTTGTAATTTTTCCTGCAAGGGAGGTTCCCGTAGGGGTGGTAAAAACTGCCGCGCGCCTAGGTGGGAGACGAATCTTACACTTCCACCTAATAATCTTCGAAGAAATATTAAAATCAGCAATATCGAGGGGTTTAAGATTTTCTAGATAGTTTGGACCATTTTTCAGTGAACTTTTGTAGCTTGTTTGTTTTAGGCAATATTCAGATCACGATGTTTTCAGTAGCGATGTTCTGTGTTATAGATGTTGTTGTGTATGCCGTGCTTACTGTTCATATGTTTCTCTAATTTCATCCAAAATCCTTGATGGTTCTTGCGCTTGAAGGAGAACGATGGCGGATCATAAGATTCTTCCCGTCTTCGCTTTCATAGACGATGGCGAGCAGCTTCAACAACTCCGCGAGTACCTCAACAACGTTGGCAAAGCCAAGTTGGATCCAAAAGGTGTGAAGATTAAATTTTTATTTGTCTATTTGCTTGTAGTACCTATTCAGGATCACCCGATGTATCGGAGAATTTGATCGATATTTGCTCACAGCTTACAGTAATGGGGGCTTGTCCCCATCCTGTTGAGGTGGGTAATGTTGCATTGCAACATGCATTTCTCTTGGAATTCTGGATAGCTTTAACCCTTCCCTTCAGGTTGATTTCATCCTCAATTCTATTTGTTCACTCATGGTGCTGGTACCAGCTGAGAAAGCATTGACTGTGGTCAGTGCGTTTTGTAATGCGATTACACCAGCCCATTTCAAAGGACTCGGATGGAACAGCAACGTAATTTACTTTGTGCTGTTGTATCGACACTCCAGTGAGATAGTGTTTCTTATTTCAGGCAGGTCACGCAGTCCATGTTTTATCAAACTTATATCGCGGATTTGCCGCTCATCCAAGGATTCAAGTGAGTGATTTTCTCATTGCTTAGGCTGTTGTATTGTAGTGGGGTGTGGCAAGACTAAGCCGTGTTATGAGCTGTTGGAAAAGCGGAAGATTCCATCAGGGTTTTCAGTGAAGCGGCTTGTCCATGGAGGTAATCGTCCACCATGTTAAGTGACTAAACTTTTCTAGATGCGATGCCCTTCGGCGCATAGAGTAAAGGAACAACGCTCGCTAAGCTCGAAAAGTGCGAGAGAACATGTGGCGAGCCGGTAGTACCAGCTTCTTTAAACAGGGAAAGGGGAATCCAGGAAGGATCATCCGCTTGCTATGCGTGAAAATTTGGAAAGTGTGAGGTAACTGTGGCCATGGAACACCATGTGAGAAACTAACAAGAACAGAAAAGTGCTTCGATGAAGGAGCTGAGCCTAATTTGTCCATAGAACATCCCAAAGACTTCACCTGTCACTGACTATGGCACTATTAAGCTGATCCGAAAATAATCTTGGTTTTCTGGAGAGGGTACTTTTGACACAAGTGAATTTTAAACGGTTTCTTTCTTTGACTAAATTTGACTGAATTAGGGTCTAATCTGCGTAATATATGTTGCCACTTTGTGATTTTGTTGGGTTATGTATTTTGTTTGTGGGCACGAGGTGGTGTACTGACAAGTATCGCGCTCATCGCTCGCGCGGTCCCGGGGCAAATCCCGATCGACTCCCGCTTAGGCCAACCAAGCCTTCTACCCTCGGTAAATTGGTACCAGATTCGTCTGGGAGGATAAAACACTGACTTGTACATCGGCTGGCCACCGCAAGTCATTGTATAGGCCACATCGCATTCAATAAGCCACTACGATTCTGAATGGAAGTAGAATGCGTGCCGCATCCCACAAAGGGATTGATCAACGGCGAAGACTTTATCCTTTATCCTTTTATTGGTTTAAATTTTTTGTTGATATTGCCTCAAAGGCATTTTAGATCCAATTTCGGAGGTATACGACGCGGTTCCCTTCGCGATGGTCGCGCGACAGATGGGCGTAACGTTTCGTAACAACCAGTAACATCCTGCTTTCGATATTTTTGCATATTGCCAGTCCTAGAGCTTACTCGCCACAAATATGCTTGAGACAAGAGGGCTCCCTGTATTTCAGAAAACGAGGCAATTACTTGACGAATCACTCACTGGGAACGCAATGCGTGTAGTGCTGATGTACACCAACTTAAGACATCTCTTCTGTAAGTAACAATTTATAAAACAACTGTTCAACAATTATAGATCCAACATGGCCTTCGTAATTCTATATAATAGAGAAAACCGGAAGAAAACGTACAGAATTCCCTACCAAACTGCAAGCGTATCCTGCTTTTCAAAGGAACCTCAGAAATTTTGAACAGTTCTAACCCGATGGACATGCAACTCACAAAGTGGTACACAACAACGGAACAAAGCCCCTCTAGTGAAGTGGCTGCTGTTCAACACCCAAAAGATAACCGAGAAAGGGATAAATCTATCTAGGCAAAGCTGTCGATTTGTTGGTTGATGCTGTGAATATTCGCATGGGACTGCTTCAAGTTTGCAGCCAAACGTCTGCAAGTCCTGTTTCTAAAACATATGGGTAGTTATAACAGAATAGACAGCGCCGTGGACAAGGAATTTAAGCATACAAGGGAGAAGGACCCCTTCGCTCACGATGCGTACACTTAAGACTTACAACTATAACCCCGAAAATGATGAGGCGGAGGAATGGGCTGTGGATGCTGTCAGGGCAAATTTCCCAGCAGTTAAGCAAGGCTAAGATGGCATTAATGTTGGAGAACAAGGCCGCCTTGGCTTCATGAGCCCTATCGTTTGCAGGACCATGACTGTATTGCGAGCGCAGTTCACCTGGATGGGGCACCGTATGCTACGCAGCGAAGCTTGGACAGCCTGCCATGTGAAGAACTGTAGATCCCTGTAGATCCTGTAACTATAGAGGCTCACATATACCACCTGCATTCCTGTAAACTATATGGGCTCACTATATCACCTGCAGCTGTTCAAAAAGTCTCGCACAGGTCTCGGCATACGTTACCTAGTTAATTAACATGGATAGCAAATGATACTAGCGAAAAGGGGCGAAATCCCCTTCCTCCCCCCCCCCCCCTCCGCTCGTACACCTGGTCCACTACGCCTTTAATTCGTAGCAGCGATATAGGCAAGTGTACGCACTTTGATATTCATTATCGGCACTGGTCTCATTCCAGAAACTATCAAACCGGGGCAACCCGGTTCCCCAAGATTAAGGCAACTAGCGACCAGTCCCACGCATTAGGGTGCAAGAGTCAGGAAAGAACAAATCGCTTGAACAGCTAAAACGACAAATGGGCATAGCAAGCGCATTCGAGTGGAGGCCTGTCCCGGAACTGGATTCACCCTAACATAATCGCACACAGCTGCCTTTACGGATAACGCATATACGCAAGCTTTTCTTGAAGCTATCGATAGTAATGAATAGATGGGTTTAATGTTCTCGTGGCTGATGACAGCCGACTGTCCTGCTGTTCGGGTAGAAATTTTTCCAAAATACGCCACGTCCAAAGCTTCCTACCTGGTAACGAACCCCATCCCTCCACCTTTCCCACTTCCAAGTCATAGTCACTCATCTGATCTTCTCAATTCATCCGTAACTTCCACGTTAGTTTTCCCAAATACTTCTCTAATTTAAGAGTTTTTCGCCCAAAAAATTAGGTGTCGAGTTCGGAGCAAGGGCGTGAGGTGGTATGACACGCACGTAAATGGTGAGACGAGCAAATTCGGACAAGGTAAGCAGCTGCCAAAAACCCTTTGTCGAGCCAAACACGACCTTCCAGACTGTCCAGCGAACCAACTAAGACCGTTTCTAGGATCCCCAAATGTACAAGGTGAGGAGCCAACGACATAGGGCTTGTCTATGCTTGTAGAGAAACCCCTGGCTCTCCTTTGCTTTCCTCTTTTTTGGCATCTTTAGGCGGCATTTATTTTAGATCTGTACACGGCCATGAGCGAGTCGGCCTTTTTTCCCTTTGACCTGATTGATCATCTTCAACGCCTCTGTGCTGTTAAAGCTTTGAAAAAGGTACATTTACTTATATACAGCCTTTATTTTGTCAAATAGAGCGACAGAAGAGTAGTAGAGTAATTATCACAGGAAGTACTTACCTTACATTCCGGTCAAAATGAATCAGAAATCGTGGGCTTAAACGGGATTCCACGTCTATTCTTATTCGCTACGGATGCTGGGCCTTGTCAAGGGGGCTGGCGCCTGCCTGTTCTCCACTAGTCGTTGAGGGGGCAGGCGACAGGTGGAAGATGGGCTGGCGCCAACCCTCCTGGAACGTCCCCGCGTCCGCAGCCAACGAGGCGTATAATGCCTTTGAGCCGTATGACAAGATCAAGGCTGATCAATGATCCAGCATTATCCTTCCAATACTATCTTTTTAGTCTGATCCCTTGATGTACTCGGCTCTAGAACTGTTCATCTCTGGAACGCTGAAAGACTACCGTGCCTTTGTCAAAGCTCATCCTGAATTTGTTGGCGACAAACTTAAGGTTAGTTAAACTGTTAGGCAGCGTGAGACATCGCGATGACGCGCTACGACGTCCTGCCACTGCTGTAGCCCCCCAATGCTATATACGCGAACCTAGCCACCAACGGGAATCGATCGGCGCCGGCCGCTTGGATATCGAGAGAGTATAGGGGAACAGGAAGGCACGCGCTGCTTGATCGCGCAGTATGACATCGATCGGCCCTGGCTTCTAGGGCGCAAGGGTATAAAAGAATAAGAGAGTTCTAGATTGTGTGAAGGCGGGGCTTGCACTCATGTTATCTCATACTCTTTTAGAAAACAGGCGGCCGAGGTAGATCGATTCTCGCCTGCGGCTGCATTCGCGTGTATAAGTTTGGAGTGGTGTTGAAACTGATTGTAGCGCGTCGACACGCGCGAAGTCTGAACACTACCATCGGGCGCCTGCATACTTCGCGAATGTGGAAACTCTGCAAATCACGTGAATCCGCCACAAGGGAGGAGTAATCACTGATCATAACTAAGGCTTCATGTTACTTACAGGTTGAGGAATCTGTATTACTGAAGAAGATCCGACTTCTCACTTTGATGAGCATTGCAGAAAATAACAATGTAAGAATTGAGAGTGTCACTTTCTCCAGTTCCGACGAATTAGTTGAGATAGTTTAGGTGATCCAACTTGATACCCTTGCGGAAGAGTTGGACTTATCGCCTGATGATCACTTGGAAGAGTTCATTATTGATGCTATCCAAGTGAATGCAATATCTGTGAGTTATTGTAAGTCCTTGAAATGTTCGTGAAGTTGTTAAGTGGGTATGACTTGCTTTAGGGCAAACTTAATGAAATGACGCGAACGTTGGTGGTGAGCTCTTTCCAACATCGACAATTTGGACGTGAACAGTGGCAAACGTTACAGGTTTGTGATTGCGTTGCCCATAGTTTTCACAACAGGTGGCAAGGGGGATCCTCATGGCATGTACAGTGAAATTAATGCGATCCATGAGATGGCTAGATCATAAGAAGAACCAAGAATTTCTCTACAATCAGGGACAAGCCCTTTATCATTGCTCTCACCAGGGCACCTTGTACATTGGGGATCCTAGGGAGGGTCTTATTTGGTCGCTGGAAGGTCTAGAAGGTCGTGTTTGCCTCGAGAAAAGTGTTTTTGACTGCTTACTTGTCGAATTTCTCGGTCTCCCATTTACGTGTGTCGTACCACCCCACGCCCCTTGCTCCAACTCGACACTAATTTTTTGGGCGAAAACTTTAAATTAGAGAATTTTTGGGAAAAAATAACGTGGGAAGTTAGGGGAGAACTGAGGAAGATGAGTGGTATGATTGGAAGTGGGAAAGGTGGGGGGATGGGTCGTTACCAGGGGAGGAAGCTTTGGGGTGGCGTATTTTGGAAAATTTCTCCCCAACAGTAGGACATGTCCGGGCTTTCACAGCCACGAGAACATAAACCCATCTATCATCACTATCAAGTTCAAGAAAGCCTACGGTATATGCGTTATCCTAAAGGAGCTGTGCGATTTGTAGGGGTGAATCAGTCCGGACAGGCTCCTCGAATGTGCATGCTATGCTGC
>MU948461.1:0-11315 GCA_036418165.1 Cooperia oncophora
AGGCCGAGCACCAAATCATCGTGCCAACTGCCTTTAAGAAGTAATTTCTGCATTGCGCCATACAGGGTTTTTGTTGTAAAATATTTGATGCCTGAGAATTCGACAAGTTCGTCGAACCAAAAGATACCTCCCAGGGACGGTAAACAGGTCAGTCCAACCACTTGCCATGTAACGTATACCGAAAGGAGTGCTTGGGAACAGCACGAATGTTTCTTCGAAATTGCTGGACGATTCTTCGGAGTTTTTAATGTTTTTCTTGACGCGTCGTTGTTTCGTGCTTTGGAAGCGTCCTCACATTAGCGAGGGGAGAATAAATAACGTGGAAGTGAAGCGCAACTGCTACCGATCGGTTGTCATACGCAATAGGTCATGGGATCGATTCCTGTGTGAACTCTAATTGTTGCACTTTTCAGAAAGACAGCCAACGAAGGTTCTGACGTACACCCCATATCCCACAGATGGAGAGTCCGTGGTTGCGTACTTCATTCAAGCGTGGGGAGGCTGCACTTTTGCAGGGATGCTGTAATTTCAGAACAGTCGCAAACATGATTTTGCCCAGCATAAAAGCAGGACAACGCTAGTATCATGTGGAAATATCCCACGAACAACACATCCTACGCCACGTTCGAGTAGAGTACGCAGCCACGCCTACTCCATCGCGATGTGGAGTGTTCCCTGTCGCTCGCACGCACTTGCCTGCTGAAGAGCGAATGCCCGTCAGCTCCAAAATAGGTGATAACTAGAATAAGCCAGCTATCAGCTATGACCATTCCAACCCCCCCCCCTTTTTCGAACTTGAAAAAGCGGGGTCGCCCTATCAGATCAGCGCGAAACACCTTCGAAACAGTGGGGAAAAACCACCATCACTCCATCCAGAGAATCGTTCAGCAAATTCGAAAGGTAAGTTCATCGACTCAAGGCGCGTGCAAAGGTGCGCAGTTCATTGTAAATAGCCGAACTGACTTGGCCTTTCTAGTTGGCACAGACCTAGTTGCTATTCACCATTAGACCAACGCATCACAAACTGAGGAGAAACTTCAACAACAGCTCACTTAGGGTAATTCTACCAGCACCCATGGCTTGCTCAACTTCGATAATGCAATGGAGCAAGCGATGCGCGATTGTGCTATGCTAGTGTTTCGTAGTAAAGTGCATGCGCACTGGGTCTGTGTAGCAGTTTGTTGATAGCACATCTATTCAAGCGAGATAGATAACTATCGGACGATTTGCTGTGCTTTGAGGACGAAAAAGTCGGAAAATTAGGCCTAATGCAGATACCACTAAAAAGGTTATTTAGCGCAAAAAAAGAAAAGTCTGCTCATATATGTGAAGATGGAGCCCAGGTCTCAAGAAAGGAGGAAATGAAGATTACAAATCGATTGTATTTCTACACATGACCCTACCTCATAGTTAACACCTGAAATTGTTCCTAAAACGGTCCAAAGAAGGCAACCTAACCCGCATTCATGTTGCAATTCATGTTCAGAACCGCAATGATTACTCTCAGCCTCCCCGGTTTTGCAGAATGATTTAATACCAATTAGACACAATAAGCCTCCATGAAACGCAAACGATACAAAAAAAAACAATTCCGTGTCTCAAAAAGAACGAACCTGTTCAAAATAATATTTAGCCATTTTCTCCAAATTACTCGTAAAATCACTACTCGTGGTTGGAATTGTATTCGTAGGCGTATAGCTTGCTGCTTGCTGTGGAGCATCGGAAATGAACTGATTTGCAATTTCAATCTGAAAATAATTAGGCTTCAATAAAACCACTCAATAACCTGATTTTGGTAACAGTGGTTATCTTCGTGAAAACTTCGGATTATATAATTTTAATCAAATTTTCACTTGAAACAAGTTTGAATGTCCCATGCCGGGCACGGTTCTGCCCTTGGGAATGAACCTGGGCTAGCTTGAGATATTATTAGGATGCCCACGAGATTATTCTCCTTCGAGGGTAATACTTAATATGGCTATGCATCTCGTGTTCACCCTGGAAAGTCATCGGTTGCCCTGTAATCAGGGTACAGCATCGTGATGTGTGAAATGGTGGTGTCAGTACCACCCCCCCACCTCGAAGAATGGGTCTCGGTACGACCCCCTCCCTCCCTTTCCCAACACTACCTAACACCTTCTTACAGGTTCCCAGCTTCCTACCACTTTCTTTTCCGATTCCCAAAAATTTGTTACTTTCTCCCCTAAATGAGGCAGGGGGGGGGAGAAATAGTACAGATGAAAAAGGAAAAAACCATGAAAAGTCAACAACTGAAAAAATTTTTCACCACGGTGATTTTCTCTCCACATACGACCCCCCTCTCCACAACCCCCACCCCTCCACAGCGGCCAAGTACGACCCACCTCCCTATATTTCACACAACGTTGCTGCACCCTGCCTGTAATGCCGAATAGCAAGACTATCATGGTCCCGACAGCATAATGCTACACCAAAATCAACAGACTGTCTCTTATAATAATTGCAGTAAGAGCGGTTAGTTACAGCAAGCTGAAGTTCGACATTTTTTCTCAATACTAACTTTGCCTCTCAACACATCTCTTCCTCAGCATTGTCTAATTGAGGAGAACTCGCCTGCATATCCTTCAATTTCTCCGTCACGAACGCTGGAATTGCCGGCTTCCGAAGTTGAGCACACGACGCCACACAATATGTACGGCGAATTAATGGTGAAACATTCTGTGTTTGATGTCTCGCCAGGCGACACGCCGCTGATCGCGACGACGCAGCCGACATCCCTCACTCCTGGACCTACAACAACAACAACTGATTCATTTCACATCTCTAATTTAAACATCTGGCGAATTTATGCGCTACATATAGATGACAATCCGGCGGCATGGCATCAGGAGGCGTGGAATAAGCTCACCCGCAGCGTTTTCAACCGCTGTTTGTTTTCTGCTTGAGTCGGCCGCTATTGTGGTGGGAGATGCGGTCGTGGGTGAACGTATCACGTCTTCTGACGCCGCCCACATAGCGACGATATCAAC
The DNA here is from genome assembly GCA_036418165.1 of Cooperia oncophora. Classification (NCBI taxonomy): domain Eukaryota; kingdom Metazoa; phylum Nematoda; class Chromadorea; order Rhabditida; family Trichostrongylidae; genus Cooperia; species Cooperia oncophora. Next base: position 3,009 of record MU948461.1, read on the forward strand.
TACATGATTAGGAGATAGGGAAGCGACGAACTGCGCCCCACCACTTGCCCGTGAAAGCCAAACAAGCTTCCACCGCTTAGAGGCTCTGTCTACAAACTCCTCTAAAGAACGCTACTCACAGAGGTAGGATCGTTTCCGTGAATAAAGTGAGTAGGAGCTGTCAGGTCTCATGATGGCGGACGGACGTCACTACATTGAGACATCACAAGTCTCTAACTTCCTCGAACACGCCTTAGCAAAAAGCAAAAGGGGACAATTCTTGCTCACCTTACACATGGAAACAATTCATCTCTGAGATAGTCGCGCAAAGTGCCTTCAGGTATGTATTCGGTTTACAATGGACTGAGGAGATTCAGACGATGTTTGAGGTCTAGGTTAAACACGTTTCACTCATGAACACCACATGACACGACAGTCGTGTCATAGTATCAGTTTCCGAACAGAAATTTGAAGTGAGTAGTTTTACAGCTGCTTGCTTTTGAAGTTCTTTTCGGGTTATTGACACATTGGAAAATGTGAACAAAAACATTTTGAGCAAACCCTTCTCCTTTTCTCCGAGAAAGAATTCAGTCCCATTCATAAGACAAACGAAAACGAGGCCGACCGCGTCGTACTAAATGCATGAGCTGAGCAAGGACAGAATAATTAGCGCCCAAGAACGCGTTCGGAAACCGATTGTGCTTCGGACTCCTAGATAAGAGAATCGGGATTACGCAGCATTTGAATGAAGTTCAAAAGATAAAGTTTTCGGCGTTTTTGGGATGCGGCACTCATTCCACTTCCATCTAGAATCGGAGTGGCTTATTGAATACGAAGTGGCCTATACAATAGAAAAGTTGTTGATGTCCTAAGTCAGTGTTCTTATCCCCACCCCCTAATGAAGCTGGTGCCAATTTACCGTCCCCGAAAGTTAGGAGGCTTGGGCTGATTGGCTTGAACGAGAGCCGACCCTGGATTTGACCCCGTGATCGCAAGCGTACTATGCGTGCACTTGCCACTGCACCACCATCGCCTTAATAGTTACATGGGGGGCTAAGGCGTCAACGCTAAGAGTCTGCTAAAACCCCGTTATGAATTCTATTTGAAACTGATGCGGTGCGAATGACCCATCGCACGTGCTATCTTACATACTCAACTTTCATATAGTGAACCTCTCCACCACCACCCCCTCCTCCCACTTCCACTAAAGTAGCGATCTTATGCATTCTATCAAAAACGTGGTGAGGCGAAGATGACATATACAACAAGTTCGCATCAGGTCTCCGAAATAGCAGAGCCGTTCCTAGCTGGTTGACCTGACCAAGTGCAGCATTGCCACCTTGAGAAAATTGCGGCCTGGTGCAAATGCCGCGTGTGTGAAATCATTAGCAACGCCTCCCGCCGTCCTGGCTGCGACCTAGATGTTCCCACCCTAAAACACAGCTCAGGAGGCACATTCTCAATAATTAGCGCATCCTCCTCTATTAACGCAACGGACACTGCATCGTTGGTGAAAACCCTATACGTGGATCGTACTTTTCGCGACTGGGACGGGAGGGGGGTGCATTTGTCGTTGCTACGGATCAGGGGAACGGGGGTTCAAGGTTCCATAGTCCCACTGAGAGAACTGCAGCGCTTGGAAAGAAATTTTTCGCACCCGTGTTGTTTGATAGTCTTCGTGCTTTTCCTGTTTTATGTGTACGTATACATCAGCCGCTTCCACACGCTCGACTAAAATTTTCGGGTGAAAACTGAAATGTGGGCAAATTCGTAAAGCATACCATTGCGATGCTGTCTTCTAATTAATGCAGTAATGAATGGCAAAAAAATAAATGGGATCTACGAATTGCTCCACAAGCAAGGGCCGGTCTCCTAATGCCGTTTGGACCTCCAGAAATTTCGTGACCAACTCATCTTTTAAATTGGCCTAAGTCACCAAACCGCTAAAAACATGTAGCATAGGATATATTTAACATCGTGATTACACATTAATAACACTCATTCTTGGCGCTGGCGCCAAGGAGATGACACTACGATTACCTCCTGGGCTCAGCCTTAGCAGAGCGCAGATAATCGTAGTGTCATCCATTAGCGCCAGCGGCAAGAGTGAATGTCATATTCGTAATCAGGATGTTCTACCCCTACATACAAGTTTTTAGCGGATTTGGTAACTTAGGCAATTTAAAAATGAGCTCGGTGCCGAAATTGCTGGAGTCCAAACGGCATTAGCCGCAAGTCTCTGGCGCGCTGCGAGACGTCTATGTTCACCAACCCAACCCATGCTGGACTTCGTCGTCTCCCAAGGATGTCCCCCAAAAATATCGCGAGTCACATTATGTATATTTAAATCATATAACTATTTTCTGGCGTTTATTTCTAACTATCTTCCTCCTCTTGATCTAATAACAGAACGTTCAGAAAACCGCAACAGAATCGATAATAATGGAAGAACCAAAACATAGTGGGACATATAGACATTCATTTGATCTACCAAATAATTAGTTAATTATTCGATTAAATTATTCCAGCAAAACAACAACGAAAACACGATGCATCACAGCCAGAAAATTGGCAATGAGTACAACAGTCTTCCATTATAAACTGAAGGAAAACAATGTCATATAAAGCAAACAAGAGAAGACAATTGGTGCTTATTTACCGAATAAAGAAATCACCAATCAAAACCCACAAATCCAACCATATTACCCACAAAACAATTCAGTTTATAATCATGGAGTAATTCGGCATATTCGAAAGAAGGCTCACTCACAGCCCACATGTCAACAAAGAAAACACCTGATTCCAATCAGATACTGACTAGTATTCTTGTAATAGCATTCACAGCACAAACCTGCTAGAACCCAGAACTACGATACATCAGATTTGTGTGCTACACTTCTTTCAGCTATTTTGAAGGCAGTGGGCACGATGGCTGGGGGCAGGAGGTTGTTGCCAGCGTAATCGCTGGAAGGGCTAAGTTAGACGGAGCTAAACGCCTTCTCGCACCCCTTTCACCAATGACGCTGGCAACAACCGCACGCCTCCAGCAATCGTGCCCCCTGCTTCCAAGGCTATAATCTGAGGCAAATGAGTCAGGAAGGAACAGAGACGCAATATAGACACGAATACGTACAATGTTATTAAAATCAGAATAAAGAAGTTATTACCACCGCATTAGAACTAAATCTACTCAATACTTTGTTACAGCTCATCTTTGTCGAGAATTGTATACCTTGTGTGCGACGGTTTGAGTTTCTCGAATACAGACGGCGGCGGCTGCGTCTCCTGTAAGGAACAGAGAGTACGTCATTTTACGAGGAAAAACTCACACAAAACATATTAGTTAGTGCGTATATGAGAATATTAGACATGGACATGGGCACAGCAAGCTATCGTTAGCGTCTCCCAGTTAGATGGCGTCCACAGTCTGTGATCGCGCGACCTGTGGCTCACGTAATTCACAGGGACTCTGATCGCGGGTTCGTCGAGATAACGTCAGAAGCGGCGCTGCGCGACATGAGCTGTACTCGGCCATAAGCGGCTTAAACCGATTTTGAAACCGATGTCAGCTGTTCCACAGCTTAACGCATCTCTTCGAGGCATTTTTACAGACAAACCCCGCGATCGCATATGGTGGGTAGTAGCTTTCAACAGCGAAGCCATAGTCGCTAAGCGACTCTAGGGAAGAAAAACGCAAAAATTCACGGAGAACACCTCAAGTACTCTGGATGAATTGGCCGTACCTGTTCGTTTTATACCAGCAGAGCGGATCCTGCCTTCTCTGGCCCACTAATCGCTTCTTCACGTCATTCAAAACTACTACCACCTAACAATGAAGAAGAAAAGTGCGATCTAAAAATCGAACTAGCGGCAGAAATTGCCGTTTACGTACGGTTAGCGGGGCAACTACGGAGGCGTCAGAACTGCCACTTATGAGGGCCGGAACGCTTTTATTACTTACTGTGAAGCCGCGAAGGTGATTTAACCTTGGAGATTGAGAACAAGACTACTTGAACAAGGAGGAACGCTATTCTGAGTAGTCCTACGCGGGAGACTAGTTGAGCAAGCTGTTTCAACACAAACAATCGCATTTGCGTGTGTCCAAGCTCTGCCTAATAACGTAAGGCTACGTTCCTACTCCGCTAAAACTGCGATTAGAGAGCCCGCGTGGTTGGATGGGTCCATGCGGCAATGCCAGGTTACTGGTCTTCGGCCTCCTTCTAGGTTTGAATCAAGGGCTCACAATCACATTCACCATCAGATGGAAAGTGGAGACGACCGTAGTCGCCGTGCTCGCCCTACTCTCGAAACGTGGCCTCGTCCACCTACATAAGCGCCAAATAGGTGACGCAAGAAGCATGAGCAGTAATCTGGAGTATCCACAATTTGGAAGGATACGCGACAAATTACTAGCGAATCGAGCGTTTCAAATCACCCACTCTCCATGCTAGTGGTCGGGCTCAGTCTATTTTTATCTTCGGGCCCTTTGTGTTGGCATTTCAAACTGTTATTTTGTCCTGTTCTGCACATTCTCGTCAAAGGGCGGCTTTCCTTTCGCTGTCCATACTCACAGAGGACTTTCTTTTTCTGCACATTCCATCCACAAAAGGCCAATCCTTTGAAATCGCGAGTTAATCAACCATCACGAAGCTATCTTAGCCCCAAAGACACAGGCTCTCTCTACACAGAGCCATAACTGGCCACATGTCTAGTAGAACGTGGACGGCACCACATATTTAGTAACAGACAGCTTGGAACGTCGAAAGGCAGAAGCGCGCTGATCGGAACGAAATAGGCCCCAAAACTGTTAAAATGGACTATTGAAATTAAAATGCGAAGCGGAAACCAAATCGAACGAGGACTTCCAAGGCGACTCGTACACGATCGTCGCGAAGAACACCGACCAATGCGCGCAGACGTGGGCAATGGTGAAGCGACTCGAACGAATATTCAAGCACACCATAGCAAAAACCGAGCGGCAATACCAGCTCTCGAATATATTTTTGATATCTAACTATTTCATCCGGTTGGACAGTGACCTGCTGAACGACCGGATCTGGACCATGATGGAACTCTCGATGCAACTTGCCACTGTGGAGATCAAGCACGAACGACGTAGTTTTCTGGATGGCTGAAACACATATCTTTAGAAATATTTCGAGATAGAATGAGATATCAATATCAATAAAGACTCACGTCATGTCATTTGTATTGGAAATAGATACATATGACGGAAAGAGTCGATCGCAATCAATGGCAAATCACTTTCTCTCTTACCAAGATGATGGAGTGGATGGGCAAATTTCTTGCCATCAGCGACAAGACAGTTTATCGCGGCTGAAAATGTGGCGATACATACGAAGCAGTTTTCGATAATACAAAGAATAGCTAAATAGTAGGGGATTCGAATATCTCTCGATTCGTAACTTAATTACTTACTCTGCGAGCACATGAAATAATATAAAAAGGGGAGGGGGCTAGTCCAGTTGAAGACTACATTTTGGAGCAGAGCATTCAAAGCATTTCAAACCGTTACAATCATTCTTCACTCTCCCTGAACAATCATGGGAAACACTTTCCCAAACTTCGGGGGGGGGGGAGAAGTTGCGACTGGGGGGCAAAGCACCCAGCACGAAGAATTTTCCCTTTGAGTTTGGACAAAAAAGGAACTCCACTTGTTTCACCGCACCTCCAACCACTAAACGCGGTCCCGCTAAAAAAACTGACATGGCAACGAAGTACATGACATTTGATAGTTTTAAAAACATCTTGTGCAGAAAAGGACGACCGTAATCTGGCGAAACAATACAAAATTCCAAAATAGCTCCAGTGGACTAGCACTATAAAATGTGTGTACTCCACAAGCTTGAATTATTACTTCGCAGAAGTTGAAAGAAAAACAATTAAATGTATCGCACTTCGATGAGAAAAACATATGAAGATGCATACATGGCGAACGAACCGGAAAAACCCGATTCGCCGATGCATCCGAGTCCGAAGTATGAACGCGAGCTTTGACATCATCAGTTCAAATTAAATCAGAATTATAAAAGGAAATCTGGAAGCTTCGAACCTTTTTGATCAGGAAGTTCTCTCATTACTGCTTCTGTGAACACCTTTTCACTCTCTTTATCATCAGGATGACGGAACAAGATAAGGAAAGGAATTCCTTCCTAAACGACAACGATGAGATTATATTTACAGAACGTGAATAGCAGTGCTCACCTCTGTTAACTCTTCAGCGTTCTCGAAAGTTATTTCACGTACAAGAGGAATGCAGTTATCAGTTAACCATCGTCTGGAAATAGAAGATAGGGAACGCGATAACGGTAAAAAATTCAAAAAACATTATGATTTCGTGTTTGATCTCAGTTCTGTTACCTTTTCTTTGGAACTAACTAGAAACTTCACATAGAATCAATGTTTTTGAAACTCTAGCATGAAATCGCTCTTTTGTTTTCGTCTTTTTCTCTTGCAAGCAGGCAAACGAGGATCATGATTGATCGCAAAATGATCGGAGACTACCGCCAATAATTGAAACTATCTTCCAAACTAGAAAACATCGACTTATAGTACACTGTTTTCTGAGGCGAAAGACGCAAGCTTGCATGGGAGCGTCTTTTCCTTCGCGCATTTCTGCTTGCTCTTGCTTATGCGAATGACATATTGGACAAAAAGTATGTGAAAATCAATTGAAATGCAAAAGTATGCAAAGACTAAAAAGCAGTCGAAGTGTTCAGCAACTTTTCGTGCACGTTGCTTGCGTCTCTGCGCCCATAGTAATAAATGCGCTTTATACCTCATTAAAAATAGTAAAATCTGCTAGGAGGGGTCTCTGCTGATAGCTGACTCCTAAGCATAAGCACTTTACAGCAGCATTGACACAGAACTCTAGGAAAAATGGAGCAAGAAGAAGCGGAAGAGTTCGGTGGTACACGATAGTCCAAGAGGTGAGAGACCAACCCAACTGATGTGGGCTGAAAATTGATTCCCAGGTATTCAAACATTAGTTTAACTAGGGAAGGTCGTCAGGTCGAAGTGGCCATTTGTAATGAGATGTAGCTCACTAGACGTGGTTTTGGACGCTGATCTCGAATCTGCCTTCAAAATTTGCAAAGCGATTCTCTGAACGGAGTTATGGAGCCGCGTTTACCACGCAACAGGTCATGGGATCGGATCCCTGCTGAGCTTAACTTTTTTGCTTCTTGCGCAAACGTGGCAAAAAGTGGTTTTCCCGTCACTACTAAATACTTCAGTGCTCACCTAAACTTGCCTGAAGAACCTGCCTAACAAACCTTCATAATTCCTTTCAGAGATTCGCTCTGCAAATTTTGAAGGCACATTCGAGATCAGCGTCCAGAACCACGTCTAGTGAGCTACAGTGTAGTTCGCTGCGGACGGTTGGGCGTGTCAGGCGGGATGAGTTTGGCGCGGTGCCAAACCCGTTCTCCACCAGTTGTTAAAGCGAGCAAATGATATGACTGTATCATATCGTTCGTATTACTCGTTTTCTACCACTTTTTGTCGCATGCGCGCTTCAACAAGAAGGCAGAGAACGGCCCAAAGGACGTGCACACTCATACTGCCTGACACGCCCAACCGCCCGCAGCGAAATACACTATACATCTCATTACAAATGGCCATCTCGACCTGACGACCTTCCCTAGTGAGAGTTGGACCAAAACAGCTGCTCATGTGAAAGTGAATACCGAGTGAGACGGCAGGTGGAACCAGAGAGGTGTACTTCAGAGCGTCCAAGTCGCGACATCGCAGACTGATAGAGTACTTCTCGCCTATTGACTTGACACGCTGCAGCACTGTCACGGCTAGTTCTAGCGCGAAGACCAGGTGCAGAGAACCAGGAGGAACAAATAAGAGTGATTCCCTCACGAGGAAGCTCAACAGACCTGAAGATCGACTGGACCGCTGACGAAAATTGGTTTCGTAGGCAGGAATGGCCAGAATGAACGCTGCATCGATGAAGTGGAGTAAGTCCGCTGTTATCCACTACGATCGCCTCTGCTCAAATGCAATTTTACAGACGAAATGATCATGTTGAGATGGGCCTGTGGCTGAGTGTCACTAGACAGTGTCATAAAGGAAGACGTGCGAGCAGCAATGCAGGAGTACCGTCCAAGTGATTACCTGAGAGAAAATGATACGACGGCAAGGACAAGGACTAAAATGCCAGATGATCCAGATAAGAAAAGCACAGGACGATGTCCGGGAGGAAGGAAAACTCAAAGGAGACAAGGAGAAACGATATCACCTCAAAACCAAGACTATTACAGAGAAGCTTTGGATAGGAGAACGTAGCGAAGAGAAGCA
>MU948465.1:0-13677 GCA_036418165.1 Cooperia oncophora
TGATTGCAACGATATCAACTATACCTATGACCTATTTCCTCGTGTCATTTTGGTTGGCAATTAGTCTTCACTTTTGGATAAGAATAATGTGTTCCTGGAGAATGCCCAATTGAAATATTCCGACCTTTTTCCGCAAACCCGTCAAAAAAGTTGAGCAACCAGAACTTTCTCCTACGATCGCTTGGTGGGGCATCGAATAGCCCTTAGCAAAGCTTTTACAGGCCAATTCGTGAAGACCTGAATTTCTGTGATCCAAGTGGCCACTTCGCGGCATCTCGAGAATTCACACGTTTCACCAAAGTGAGACCTATCAGTTTATGATCTAGCAAAAGGAACTAGCCAAAATGGGAAATGCTTCCTCCCTCCACCCAGCAGAACTGCCCTAAAATTCTTTCATGTTCTGAAAAGTTTTCTTTTGTTTAATTTTCTCTGAATTCATTTTTTCAATTTGGTAGTAGGATACTATAGATGTGAGTAAATTTTCTCACCAATCTAACGTGAGCTTTCTACCACTTTCAACGTCAGTATCTCATTCAAAACTGTTGAGAGACCAGCAGAAGTTAAGCGATTTCTCAACACTTTGGCGACATTTCTGATGATTGTGTAAAGGCCATTGAGGTTGTTAATGACTACGAATCACGGCCCATCAAAGTGAACCAATGGCAGTTGTCCAGGAAGAGCCGGAAAGAGATCGAGAGTTTCCATTGATTGGAACCTTTTTTTATTCTAGCAATAAACCATTGCTGGATATATTCCTGCTATTTACCAACTTAATTACCTCAATGAGCAATTTCCTGGAAAATGCAACTTTTTGTAATACACTAGTTATTATGGAATTTTCGAGCGCCTTTTGTTTCCTCATCCCGCCTTTCGGTCTTTGATCGATGGCTGGGCCAATACTAAACCATGTTACTGCCATTTGTGAGGTTATTTTGGGCGAAGGTGGTAGCGGTGCGCGAGGTGCATTATGTACCTTTTCATGGTAACGTCTTTGATAGACGATGAATTCCATGGAAATTGGCATGCCTCCATTTGACTCTGAAGGTCGAGCACTTTTTAGGCACGTCACGTTGCGGGGTATCCCCAAAAAGGGAGGGGGGTCGTATTTGGCCGCCAGGAGAGGGGGTCGTATTTGGGCTGAGAAAAATTTATTTTGATAATTGATTTTTCTCGCTTCACGGACGTTGTAAAGGGGGAGGGGTCGTATTTGCTCACTGTTTGTGATGACGGGGGGGTCGTATATTTTTTCTCGGCCTATTTCAGGAGTTGGTGGGAGTGGTTCGTGATTTTCCTGTTTCATGGCTCTCTTATTCGATTTGGTGAGGAGACAGAGGCCGGAGAGGGAGAGAAAGATCGATACACACAACCCACATGATAGATGTCCTGACTGAAAATAATTTAGCTTGTTGTGAGGCATGAATCCGTTATGACTGTGACTGTTCCTACAAATCAGGCATAGGCCACAACCTCAACACCGCTACAGTTCCAAGTCAAAGTAGCACAATTCCACCAAAAGTACTTGCCAATTGCCTGTTATATCTTTTCATAGGTCTCATTTCACGTTTTCCACATATTTGCCGGCGCCAACTTGGCTCCACTTCACACTCCTAGCTCTCTACAACGGCAGTGTAAGGAAGAAAAAAACAAGAAGGAATTCAGATGTAAAAACGTGCTCTCCAGCACTTTAATTTTTTTTTGCATGCGCCGCGCAATCTACTTCCATCTAAAATGTAGTGACATTTGAAAGAGATTCGGCCTATACAGTAATTTGCGAGGGCGAGTAGATCAAGATGGTAGTGGCCTACCGTCCTCGCTTCACGACACGTACGGTGCACCAAAGAAGAGAAAGGCTTCTCAACCGGCAAAGGCTCGAATTCTTTCCCAATCACCCTATTCATTACCCCCTATCCGCTGCAGAACCTCAGGAGGTGATGAAGATACTGCATAAGAGGTAAGATGGAACCGCCCTAATAACCTTCTCTACATATATCTAATTTGACGGTTTCTCCCATGATCGACTCTCCATTAATCTCGGCATGATGACAGCAATATTCACAGAACTTTATTCAGCAATTCGAGATTGTTATAAGTCCTTTACCAGACTGACGTTTCGGCAGTATTGCCTTCTTCGGAGCCTGCAAATCCCATTTCAGACAGCATAGGGAAGCACAAGGTAAGCAGTCTATGAAAAAAAACGTCTTAAGAGGCCAACCTTTTTGAGGAGATGCGCGGATTAATGCGTTTCGTTTTCTTCTTTATTGGACCCTGACCGTGCGCGTGACAAGCAACGCCACCTGTCACTATATTACCTACGTCTTGAATAATTTCGTCATAAGATCGAAACCATTTTTGTGTGAGCGAGTCACCGAGAGCGGGTACTAAAAATAGCTGTCGCTGATAAATAAGGATTTAAATAAGGAAGAAGCACAATGGTAATGCAGTAAACATTCACCGATGAGGATTCTGTTGTCTTTTGCATATCCGCCTACATGCATGGAATGGCCAATAAATAGAGCAAGACACTCGACGTTCGCGTCGCTCTTCTTCATACGCGCTGTTTTAGTGCTCAAAAGGGCTCTTTATATGATGAGGAAGGAGCTCGTTCTGCGAAAATCACATCACAAATCTTTCCTATTAGCACACACTTCCTCCGCAACGTCACTTTAGTCCTGACCGGTCCATGAAGCCACCAGTCGTTCACTTATGCGCTGCTTCGGCTCGGTGATTTGATACTTCCGGGATGCGCCACGCATTCAGGTTGCGATTTGAATAGCAATATAATTGAACGTTTTGCTCCGGCATTTCAAAGCATTTCAACTTATATGAATTTAATTTTAGGAAGTTCTGAAGCTCAGAATTATTTCGAAGATACTGAGCGAGCTCGTCCTGACACATTTTCGGAGTTACTGGATCGCGAAGGGGACTTCTTGAGGATGGTCGTTAGTAGCATAGATTCCCTCTCAACCAGAGCGTGCCTGTTGTTCACTCTCAATTGATTGCGCCATGAATTTGACAATTGCTCAAAGTCTGTGAGGATGAATGACTCGCGTATGCCTCATTTTGGCAATGCAAGTCGGAAGTTTAAAACAGCGCCATGTGTAACCTACTTGAACGATTTCACAACCAGTGTTACTCAGACACGCTTGAATGTTCAGTGGAATTTTCACATCTTGGAGGTCTGGGATAGGCAGACAGTTTGCGTTTGGCGGATCCTAGCGGGGGGGGTGGTATGTTCCTTTTTGAAGAAAATGCTCTCAGTTGCTGACTTTTTTTTCGTACATCTCGTGTACTGTTCATATATTTCCCCCCACATGCGCATACAACTAGTTCGAACTTCCCCACCCCGCTCCACGATCAGTTTTGGGCAAAAGAGGAGGATATTCTGGGAGCAATTTCGAAAAAGTGGTGGGGAAGTTAGAAATGCAGGAGCATGCAGGAAGAGCTCGTGGGGAGCATCAGGGAAGGGAGGGAGTGTACCAGGTAGGAAATTGAGGGGACAGTTCATTGTAAAATTTTTTCAACGCTATAGGACGTGTCTGATGAGACGATACTTAACGTGGGGCAAGAAGCCTACCGAGCTAGCTGTAAAATATAATAATAAAGCTTGCCCTTTATCGTACTGTTTAGAGACCCCTTGTTGGCGATATTGTTTCCCTTTCGACCTCAGCTAAAATTTCCGAGAAGCTCGTGGTTCTTTTCAATCACTGATCTTGATGCTTTCGGAGGCGTGCGAGGGCGGCGCAGCGGGAAATTGCCGTCAATTGGATTGGCTTTGTTGAATGAGGTCCCGAGAGTGAACCCGTAATTCAAGGATTTACTGGGTGACTGATCTAATCGTTAGGACCCCTGCGCTCGTTACGAGGCATTCTTAGACGTCAAGAAGTCAATAACGAAATTTGAGATGATCGTCGGTCAGTGTGTGATCAGTGACACCTGACATTCGAGCAGATTTTCATGCTTTGCCCTTGATCAGTTGAATTGAATATGGATGCCTTATCGCATAGGGAGCAGAGCTCTTTCTATACTAAAACTAACCTCGAATCGTCCTTTAGGTTCCAGTTGCTTGCTGTATCAGAGCTGTAACTATGCTTACAAGTTAAGTGGCGAGAGGGCCAGGACAGTGATTGATTGTGCTGGAAAAAATCTTAAGTAGATCTTTAAAATAGAAGAAACAGTTGCGCACATGCTGAGCACATGCTGGATGGGAATAAGATGAGTGTGATACGGTATGACTCATATGGCAGTTAATAAGGGGCCAAGAAGTCGTCCAGTCGGCCCGCGAAGCCTCACCCATGAAAGCGTGAGGAATCGTAGCGATACATCCGACAGGTTTGCCATTTCCATTGAGATTGGATCAATAGTAGGAGGACACAAGTATAAAAGTAAAAAAAATTTTAGTTCTTTTCTTTTTGTTTTTACAATCTTAAGGCGGGACACGTTCCGACGATAAACTTAAGGTAGTTCTATACCGTGCCGACGTCAAGCCACGGCAACGTCAGAGGCTATGCTCGCTTATCAAAATTTGAAAAACAGCAAGCAAAACGCGGCGCGCTCAGCTTTTAGGCCCATTGGCGCCCGATAGGCCCATGCCGGCCTCCGGTGATCGTGTCGTTGTGACATTGCCATTGTGCTCTCTCGCTCGTCGTTTTCTGGCCTCTCTCGTCTCTTATCAGTGTCTCGCCTCCTTTTGCCATCCACAATCGATCTTGACCACCTTACGCTCGTCCGGTGATCATGATCAATTGAAATAAAGAGGGTCTTATTGCGGGCGCTTTTTCGTGGTTCCTTCCCTTCATTAAGTCAACAACCACAGGGCAATTCTATTTTTGAACTGTATTACCTATGAAGTGTGGTCGCGGGAATTGCCTTTAAAGCCAGTATAGGCTACCCAACTTTGTGGTGCTGTGTCATACGCCTTTTGCACAGCCTGGTTGATGTACCTTCATCACTGACCCGAATATTTGCTCTTTAGGCGCTGTGGGGAAGGAAAACGCTTCCATAGTCAGAACGCGAAGAGCGACGCTTATTCTGCTTCCACCGTGAGCCGGTTCTGCCTAGACGAAAAATAAGTGCACTGCGCGGCACTCACTATTCGCTAACACTCAATTTTGCGTTCAGGGTACCTGCCCGCTGTGTTATACTAGTAATAATATTTTAATATTTAATATCAACCTTATATAGGCGCTCTTCGCTCACTTCTGACTTGAGCTTAATTGATTTGCATTACGCAGAGGCCTGCTCGAGGTGAATAACAATTTGTTTCACCTATCCTTTTCACTTTTTCGCAGAATTATAAACTAAATGAATGATATGAACGCACTATTCACACCTCCCATTTACCCACAGGCACCCAACCCACAGGCACCCACAGTACACATATGATGGCCTACTAGTTCCACCTTTTGACCACGCTTATCTCAAGATTTTCGCAATTTTCCCGGAACTTTGAACCATGAATTTCTGGAACTTTATCTTTTCACATTGTAAAACGCTTCATCACAACTAGTCTCACTCATCACGACAAGCTTCGCTCAGTTCTTGTGAGCTCCACCTAGTCAGATTTTAGGGAAAGTATGATTATTTCCGAATTTGACTTTTTCCTCTGAAGAGTCCGCTATAGATAGATCCGTCCACTGTGAAGGTTCTACCCATTTACGAGCAACTCTACCCACTTTTTCGCCGCGAAACTCCTTCGATAAATGCTGGTTTTTTTTTGTTAATCCGGTCCACTATCAATTAAGCAAGAGCCGTGCTCGTTACCGTAATAACTACACAGGTGTTCAACCAACTTCCAATAAGAAAGGCCGTGCGCACCAACCGCCAGATTTAGAAAATGCCTTCAATTGTCAATCCTCACGGTGTCCGGCAAAGTGTGCTTTTCCGTTCTGAGCTAAATTACATAAGGCAGCGTTCATACTTCGCGACAGCAGCGGCGATCGCGGCGATCGTCGGTACATGGCAGAGCGCGCCCCAACGCTATTACTTGGACCGCTCCGAAGGCTTTTGGGGAAGCGACTCAATTTCATTTTTTTCTTTAACTGCAATTTTCTTAGGTACTGAAGCTTGGTTTGACACAAAGAAAGGTGAACCCAACTTAATGGCTTTTGTTTTCTATTTTCTTTCTTGATTCAGGATAGAAATGAGCAAAAAGCGTGAGCTTCATTTAGGGTAGGTTTTTATTGTTTCTTTTTTCATTCGTCGAGCTTATACATGAGGTTATAAAGTTTTCACCTGTTGATGTTGCGTAAAATGATTAGTTTTGGTTCCTAGGAAGTTTCTTTCTGTTTCTTTTTTTCTTCGTTGTTTGAACTCGACTTTTTCTTCTCGTTGTGTTGAACCGACTTTTAAAACTACAAATGTTTGGGAAGTTGAACAGTTTCACGCGAAGGAATTCTTAAGCGCCTTGATATAAATTGAGAAACAATAAAAACAAAAGAAACAAAAAGAAGCTCACCCAGGAAATGGAGTTGGCCTTATCCCGACCTAAAAAGAAGTGAAACCTCCTTACCTCATATTCCAGATCCGCTTATGTATAGAAAGTCTTAAGTTATCAGTCAGTAGCCATTATGAAGAGAAAAGAAGGTCTCACAAGTTGGATCCCTATATTTATCAAGCGAGCGCCGTCATAATAGACGTCTGGGCCATCGTACGACATGATCGCGCGTCGATCGCCGCTGCGTCCGGAAGTGATTGAACGGGCCTAAGTCATTAGAAACACAAGTCATCTTTCATCTGCCCATCCTCTCGTCACCTGTTGTAAACCTTTGTCCACCTTTGTCTCGAGCTCCAAAAGGCTATCATGTTACTGTCGGCTTGGCTGCTGCCACTTATTCCCAGGGTCTGCTTCACTCGCGCCAGTTTCGCGGATGCTGGAGTTGTAGGATCATAGTACTATATTACCAGATACCATATACATATGATTTGTGATTTCGCGGGATGTGATCCAGCCGGTTTAGGGGTCTTACCCGCTGTGTAAAGTCCTGCGAAAGTTGGAGCCTTGAGGTCTTACGCATGTCGGTTTGGAGGTTCAAGGAGTAAATATTCGGCGTCCGAAGTGATTAAGCTTTGTATCCACTTATTCTGGCATCCGTGAAAATTAAGCCCTTATCGGTTCATGCCATAAATGAAGCGTCTTCTGTCTCTTCCCCCCCCCCCCCCCCCTTCCCCTCTTCCCCGCCCCTTTCCTTCTGCCCATTGTAGACAGTACAGTAAGAATTATTGCCTTTATCCACTCTTCCGTTTTTCGAAGACGCTTTCCGTCGTCGCAGAACTATATGTTCTTTCGTGTGAGCTTCTAGGGTTCATTTCTGCGAGGTAGTTGGCATTTTTGGCGTATTACGCTCGGAAATCATACTTGATGCTGACTCAATAAGCCTCAGCGTCATCTCACAATCAGAGTGCGTACATACCCTTCAGCTCAGCAAACACCCTCACGAATCTCATTTTAAAACGTGAGGCGTGTTGAGTTCCTATCGAAGCAGAGACATAAACCGTCATTTCGTTCAATATTGGGTCTTCTCTGATACGTTCCCCTCTTTTGCTCGTCCTTTCTTGTCTGCTTCCTCCTGGAATCCACAACCGTGGCCTTCTCGTCGCATTCGCCATCTCTCTCTTTAAGATTAGAGGTACAGCTTCCAATTTCTTTCATTAAAGAGCTCGCCCTGAATGTCGTCACCGCAAAACTGGTGTTACAATCCATTTTTTAAATCTGTATTGAGCTTTTTTTGTAGGTAGTATATTTGTAATGGTTTCCTGAAAAAATATTATGCAACTTGCGAATCGTTTGAGCGGCAGTCTTTCCCAGCGTTCAGAGTATCATCCTTTTCCGCAGGTGCAGCCATGAGAACTTGTGACGGCCCGCGGATTGGAGCGCTGCCAAGGTGGCCTTACCATCAATCATGCCAGTGTGCAACAATCGCTAAAACGGGCTGCTCCGGCTGCGATTTGACTCAGACCCCTTCGCTCCCTCTGAAGAGCTCTGGGCAAAGACATGACTCAGGCGGAACTTGAAGCATCACTTCATGCTCACTGGGAGAGTGCGCAATATGCGCTGTGTCACAATGGTCGACTTCCATCCTTCCAGCCTGATGGGTTTCAGGCCATAGTCTGATCCTCATGAAGGAAAAGTGCAGATTCCTGCATTAAGACTTTGGAAGAAGGTCAGTTATTGTGGAAAACCCTACAGAATTAGCCAATTCCTTTCTGGGATGAGCCCCGCTTTCTACGTGCATGTTCCAAAACGCCCTTTGAACCAGGACACTTCGCACGTTGAGAATCTCCAGCGAAGGGAGTTATCTTCGGTCACACTGGAGGGGAGTGTAGTCTACCCTCAGTGAAAAACATTTCGGTTGCTGTCTTTTCTTGCTTTTTCCCGTTTCACTGTCCCTCGCACTACAGTCAGTAGCTCCTCCCTCCCACTTGCGGTAGCCTTTGGAGGAAAACTGGGGAATTCTGAGAAAAAAAAAACTCCGGAAAAGTGGTAGGAAGTTGAGAGAATGGCGATGGAGAAGAGGGTCGTATGAAAGGAGGACATTGTATTTTGCAAAATTTTTCCCGAGGCATGCTTTGCTCTGAACACTATTTCAAACAAAAATGCCATGCTTGGGGTCAGGTTGTAAGTGAGTGCTACCATGCTCACAGAGAAGTTCAGTACTACATAAGTAACTTACCTGAGAGATTGAAAGGCCTGGTTGGGGCCGAGATGGAATTCGACAGCAGACATGCACTTGGCAATGCCACCACTATACGGTACTCTTTGCTGCGAATGAAGGGAGGCGTCAATGAAGCTGGGTTTGGCGCCAGCCCGTTCTCCACCAAATACTGAAGCGAGTAATCGACACAGCTTATGGATAACTACTGATACGAACGATATGATACAGCCTTGTCGCCTGCCGCAAAAAAAAAACGAACTGGCTGGTGCCGTTCCTGACTCATTCCCTCCAACGCTTCCATCATCAGCAAACGAGGCTGTACATCTTCCTCAGAGCATTCGTAAATAAGCTAGTTGTCAAATGGATTTGTTCTAGTATGACCGGCGTTCACTCCTTGATTTCTGAGTTTTGGCTAGACGTTCCTGGAAATCAAACTGTCCCCGGCGAGTGCCCCTCTGCGTAATGTGTTTTTCTTCGCCTAACACTTGAGCATAATTGTTTAGGTGTTAGGCGTATTCCTCATCAGATCATGTTTCTTCGGCTATGTGATACGTGGAAAACACAGGCAACTGCATTAAATGAATCATCAAATCCGCTTGTCTTACGTTAAAGTTCGGCTTTTCTAAAAATATTCTACTTTGTCGTAGTTTACCTGAGGTACATTACCTGGTTACACGATAAGTGCAATCTCTACATTGCACAATTTTGTTCGTTGCGGATGATGGGAGGGGGGTGGGCTTGGCGCGATCCCAGCTCTTGTTTTCTTTTCCTTTCGACAGGCGACAAGACAGTAATATATCGTTCGCATCGTCGTTTTCCACTAGTCTCACCCTTCGTTTTCCACGAGTCTTACCCTCTTCAACAATTTGTGGAGGGTGGGGTGGAGCTTCTCCGAAAGCAGTTTAACTGACATATCCTACCATCTACAACGAACAAGACCGCACAAACAAGCCAGTCTGCAATCTCAGAGACTGGAGCGTTTTAGCGGGTCCACCGTGAGCGAAGAGGGCGCGGTGATCGCAGTGAACCCAGCCGTCCGTACCGGTATGGGTAAGATGTGCCCGGGCATATCTCACCCATACTGGTGCGGACGGCTGGGTTCATAGAGTCGCAATCAGCGGGACTTTTCTTGAAGATCCAGAACGAGCCCAGCCCAAAAAACAACCTGGGGTTTTCTACCGCAGGTTGTTTTTTCATAAATTGCTCACCAATCGATCACCATTGGTAAAGAAGACAGTCGGGGGCGAGGTGCTAACACCGCCCCTCGAGACACCGCCCTGACTGATTGCGGCGATATTAACTATATATCTATAAACTCTGGTATGGTGGTTGCTTTGACACTGCGTACCGGCTGTCGTCGTCTCGCCCATTTTCCAGCTGTTTTCTGTCTCGAGTCTCTTACCCTCGCACCACTGTCTCGCTTCTTCGAATATACGTCCAGCATTAAAACGCTATTCAATGTGTCCTCAATAAATTTGTCCACTCCATTCCTTACGGCTGAGCAAGCCGAAATTAAGGCTTTTCAGGCAAAGCACACCGCGATCGGAAGCAGTATGCATACACTCGAAATCCCTGAGATGAGGTAGGCGTGGCTGCGTACTTCAACTAAACGTCGTGGTGGCTATGCTTTTGGAGAGATATTTTCATTTTGACCCAAATGTGGTCACGTCTCTGTCCAACAAAGAACAAGATGGCGGTTGTCTCAAATTGAAATATCCCACGAGTAACCAGTTCTGTGCCATGTTCGAATGCCACGCCTACCCCGTCTCAGGGATAAGGAGTATAAAAATGCTCAAAATACATGCGTCCTTTGACTAATGAAAGTCGCGAAAGGGATTGGATTGAAATGAGTTTGGACAGCTCCGTTTATCAAACTTAGACAAGGGTTACGCGCTGATTGATAAAGCCACCGTTGCAGTTTGCTATCGAGGAAAGTTTCTGTGAATTTCCGCAGAAATCTATCCGAGGAAGAATTAAATGCAGTGCACCACTCGAACATTGAGTAGGCGATTCAGAGAACACACCACCACACCTCCATTTGCTTGGCCGCACAGCTGTTCAGCTGTAGTCAGTTATCTGGAGAAGGTCATAGGACAGATGCGGCTTGTGCGTACGCTTAGCGTTGAGCAGAGGAATCAAGGAGTTCAAACGTGCACCAGGGACACTGCCAAAAGTTTATGCTGATCGTGTAGGCGGAGCTAGGTCCACCATGACGTTTTCCTCATCCCGTCCTCCCTTCTGAAATGGCGAATAGAGAGGGGGCGCCGATGAGAACGATACGGTTGTGTGTACCTGCTCCGCTATTGCGGCTACCTCACTTATGCGCCTAATAGGAACAGCCAGGGCCTAGAAGGTCAATTTTTTGTAATCTGTCTTCTGCTTCAATCGAGTCTCGTTCCAAACTTCACAAAAGTTCAATTATCTCAAACCTGAAATTTTTGACGATCTCTGAAAAAAACGCTCGGGGTCAAATGTTACTTCTGCCAAACGAGGTTTTTAGATGACACCTTTATTGGCCTTACGTTTCGACCTTCTCGTCTTCTTCAGAGGCCTGAAAATGGCTCGAAGCTTTTAATTTGTTACCTACCCGACCAAACGCCCTCCCCACTCTAGCGTTTCCGACCTTGTTTCCCAAACGCTTCCCAAAAACTCGGTAATGAGTCCTAACAACTCACCGAAGGTATCACCGTGCGGAGCTCAGCTCACGCAGTGGGTTAGTTGAACCAGTAAGGACGAATGAGACTCACTTGTGTCTCACTGTGTCGCAAAAGTCTTATAGCGCACAGTCCTTACTGTAGCTCGCACTCTGATACAAACGGCAGGAATTCATTTGTAATAGCCAGACACTCATTTCGGTTGTTCATTCTGTTTCTTCTCGCGGAAAAGCCAGAATGACTGTCCAGAAACTTTCCTGGACTGAAGGTTTAATGTTAATTTAATGAAATTAATTGAATGAAATTTGACTTGAAATTAATTAATTT
This sequence comes from Cooperia oncophora, assembly GCA_036418165.1. Taxonomy (NCBI): domain Eukaryota; kingdom Metazoa; phylum Nematoda; class Chromadorea; order Rhabditida; family Trichostrongylidae; genus Cooperia; species Cooperia oncophora. Next base: position 11,633 of record MU948465.1, read on the forward strand.
TAATGTTAGTTAATGAATTCCTGCCGTTTGTATCAGAGTGCGAGCTACAGTAAGGACTGTGCGCTATAAGACTTTTGCGACACAGTGAGACACAAGTGAGTCTCATTCGTCCTTACTGGTTCAACTAACCCACTGCGTGAGCTGAGCTCCGCACGGTGATACCTTCGGTGAGTTGTTAGGACTCATTACCGAGTTTTTGGGAAGCGTTTGGGAAACAAGGTCGGAAACGCTAGAGTGGGGAGGGCGTTTGGTCGGGTAGGTAACAAATTAAAAGCTTCGAGCCATTTTCAGGCCTCTGAAGAAGACGAGAAGGTCGAAACGTAAGGCCAATAAAGGTGTCATCTAAAAACCTCGTTTGGCAGAAGTAACTGAATATTCGACATCATGCCGAGGTTTCAAGAAGGGACTACATGGAGAGCTGGGACAAAAATTTTATTTCTATGTTTAAGCAAAGATATCTTCTACTTTTATGGCTCTGTCGACAAGAGCGTAAGGTTAGCAGATGGCTCTGCTGTTGTTTCAGAGTGATCCAATATTAAATCAGAATTATTAATTAAATTACGAGAGCCTTGACGGTAATTCATGACATGATACAGCTATGTTCGCAAATAATTGAACTATTTTTGAAGCGTACACTCGGGGGCCAATCCAATCTTTGCTCCGAAAATCCAGCAAAGCCCATTGATAGCAGCTTTTGTGAGCTTCCATTCACTAGGATGGGTTCCCCGCTCGATGGTTTTCGAGCCAATTCAAGCTTGGTCAATAGCCGTCTGACCAGCTTTATGAAATTGCCAGTTTCTGTGAGAGAGGGTGCAGTAAACAAAACATTTAGCTCGCTCAGAATAAGACTGCTCTCAGTGAGAGAAGTCATGCCCACTTCCTCCATCTTTGCACCCCCCCCCCCCCCCCCCCTCCCTCCGCCCGGCAGAGTCGTTTTAAAGGGAAGCCACAATTGTTTCGCCACACAGCATAATAGGTTAGAGTGTCCGCCAAGCATCTGAATAACAAGGTTCTGAGTAATTTCTTAGTGAAGAAAGAAGCAGAAAAACGTGCCAGCTGCCCTAATAGAACCCCACCTTGATGTCATTTTATACGTGCGCAATTTCTCCATCTCCAACACTACGCTCTCATCCGCACAGCTGATTCCTCCGAAAGAACTCTACGACCGTACAAGTGACGATTTTCATGCTTTTTCGTCCTGCAGCTTCGTTTTTCACTGAAAGGTGGGATTGGAGGCGGAGTCACTGGAAAAAGGAGGCGTCACTGAACCTATATTGCGCTATAGCGCCCTCCCTTACAATTTTTTGCCGCGAAACCGGTACAAGGTTGTTCGTCGCGGACCACACTACCCTCCTGACGCCATATTTTCAACTTCTATACCTGATCGCGGACCGTGCCTTTGAGATGTGAAGCGCTTTCGAAAGACTTTCTTGCAACTATTCCTGGAAAACTTTCTGGAGGGGCTATTAGAATGTCAAAAAGGAAATAAAGTGTGATTCGACCTCTCATGGTAACAAAATCATATTTCCCTGTCCCCAATTTTCCCGTGTTCGTATAAATTCAAGACACTTGAGACTTTTGTTAAGACAAAAAGTTTTGGCTATGCATTCCCCTCTTCTGCAAATGCTCTAAAGTATATCAAAGCCGTAAGATTCCACTTCCCATAGTCCACCTTAACATTCCGTCGGTGGCATTTCGAGGCCGAAAAGCTAGAAAATACAACAATAATAATATAAAAATAGGTTTTTCTGTGTTGTATGCATATACCCCTGCAACATGCAAAAAAACCTTTTTCGATGCACTCCTGAACGATTTTTTCTTGGAGAGAAGTGTACGGGCAATTGGATGCACGCAAAGAGGCGATTTTCATGTTTTCATGATCGTTTTTTCAACGATCTCATTCATTTTGAAGGAGCGAAAGGCTCGGCTGGCAAGACACGATCTATCGGCGTGAATCTTCGTGCCAAGGCTCCACCTTTTATCAGTGTGTCGACTCAGTGCTTGAATACAGTTCCCGTGCCCAACCTATTCGTAGGCGGCTTCCT
>MU948473.1:0-10682 GCA_036418165.1 Cooperia oncophora
CTTGACAGCCCTGCTCTTTCACTCTTCAGAAGCTCCACTCTCAAGAAAGTTATGAATACTCAAAAAAGGTACTCTTGAAGTTCCTTGGCTCCATGTCGCAAAGTAGCTCGCTCCAGCGCAACAATGACAAAGCGTTTCGAACCTCGCGCGCATCTCTGAAAAATCGAAACTCTTTCTCCTAATCGATATGTACTACTTTTTTGTCTTTTCGCTTTTTTACGGAGGGGAGGGGTCGTGTTCAGCAGAAGTTCAGCACAACGCGATTACCTGCCCTGATACAGAGTGTTCACACGATTGTTAATAGACGTACATTGTGTAGTACACTGTGTCCCATAAAAGGATTGGGACTGAATGATGAATGGTTGGCGGATGGCCATAAAATTTCTACGATATCAATGTGGAGTGCTTTGACATAATGGGCCAAAATGCAATTTCTTGCTGAATAATTACTACTACTATTGAAAATTGAATTTTGATTTGTTGCCGGTTTAAAACTTGTTCCAGTTTGTCTTTTTCTAGGCCGTCGCTCAGTCTCAATTGTTCATCAATGAATGTCGACGGGCGTTGGGACTGTCGATGAAGTTCTGGGTGGCTGAAATTCACGAGATCGTCAAAAACACCATTTTACACTTTTCCGAGCTACGTGTGAAATGTGGTGACCTGAATGACGCCCTCAAACAGGTACATTCATCACTACATTTTTTTCCTGAAGTATGTCTGCTTAGTTATATTACTGCGATAATAACTCTTACTCTATAATGCACTTTACAATACAAAATTATCCTTTCCTATCATGCAATTGTTATCGGTCTACAACTTCTCAGCTTTTCTGACTTTATCAATCACCGTCTATACTCTAATTCGCTGCGGACGGTTGGGGCGTATCAGGCAGTATGAGTGTGTCACGCCGTCAAAGTCCGTTCTCTGCCTTCTTGTTGTAGCGCGCATTCGACAAAAAGTGGTAGAAAAGGAGTAGGACGACATGATACAATCATAAAATACGCTTGCTCTAACAACGGAGAACGGGTTTGGCACGGCGCCACAATCATTCCCCCTGACCGCGCCCAACCGTCCGCCAGCGAATAATGCGCTCTTTGTCATGAATTTCTCGTGTTGTAGTAGTCTGACGCCCCATCTTAGCAACCTAAGAAGGAGGAGTGCATCAGTGATTGCTTGGCTTGATTCCGCGTTCTAATAAAGGTAGTAGTGGGATAACCACATCATCAGAAAGCTTACGGAAAGCGAAAATGGGTGTTTTGGTAGCCATTGGGCGGGGTGGTAACTTCGTCGCGAGCGGGTCTCGTTTTCCTCACGTATTTTTGAACTGCGAAAGTTGTACGTTCCCCATGTTTGCGGGCAGGACTGTACTGTCTAGAGAAGGTGTCTGAAAATCAAGAGAACGAGCCTTTTACTCAGCGGGCGTCAAGGTAATCGACGGTTCAGGGAATGAGACTAACCGAAAAAGGACGTAATGATCGTTTTCTCTCATATTCCTCGTCGTCTCAAAAGTACTTAGGATTGTAGGTGGCACGAATCGATACACACCTGGGCAAGTAGATATCAATTGAAGTTTGTTAGTCTATAGCTGCTGTATTGTCTCCCCGAAGGGTGTGAACTATGGGGAAACACTTGGGCCCTGGTCACAAGTGTCGAACCAGCAACTCACTCTTACCGGGCTTGTGTGCTGAAGAATGCATCATAAAGAGCATTCTCCATCTCCCGGCTCCAAAATCTAAATAATGTAGCAAATATGTGCAGCGAAATAAGGTGAATAGCAGTGTAGTTTCATGTCTGCCTTTTAGTGGGAACAGCAAAAGGCAGTAGCTTTCCTGACTGGGTCAAAACACCCAGTCAGGAAAGGTACTGTCTTTTCCAATTACTGCTTCATTCTGAGATCGCAGCAAATGGTGGGAAAGGCTATCCTGGCTGTGCTTCAATCACGCCCGCTGGTGCTCTCCCTCTTGCAAGGATAACGACTACCTTTCTGCTCCATGTCCAAACTTAGGGTGGACAGATGGCACCAAATGTACCCATTCAGCTGATCTCGTTTGAAAGTACTTCTAAATGTTTTCCTATTGAGGTAATTTGTGGAAATAGCTCAGAGGACCATGTAATGATTCACCTGTCAGTCAAGGGTGTTTCTTCGTATGCTGACCTTCAAACAATTTTTTTCAGCTGGACCTCACCGCCACTCCGCACAAGATCAAGTCGACTCCTTCAAAACGACGGTCTTTCATCGATCTGCTTGAATTGAGGGACAAACTGATGCGTACTTCAACAGAACACAAGAAAAACGGCTCGCATGTGTCAGTTGCAAGGTATCTGTGCTTCGCTTCTACTTGCTTTCTTCATGTGACATTTTCCGGAGACAAATTACCCTACGGGACCTCTGGGGGAACGTCGCTGTTAGATTTGTCCTTATAAAAAGGTGTCTAGGATGGTGTCTAGGATGGTGCCTGATTAATCGTCTCAAGACCATTTGATGCTGTTTCACTGAATAAAGGGCGAAACTGAAAGCGCTACATATGTGGCAATGTTGACCCTTTCATTTAGCTGATTGGTTGTTGCCCTTTTCTTTTTTGTACACTACTCCAATAGCGTTATTGGATTTACTATGATGGAATGATCCTGAGGGAGTTGTAGGCATTTTGCATTAGTGCAAAGAACCAGGATAAGTGCGTTGCGTGCGATTGAAATAACCCTTCAAGGGATTCGTATATAGTCGAAAAATTCTGCAGAGTTCACCGAGAAAGGGGTTGTGGAAAAAACTAGAGGAAGAATATGAAATGTACCGTCTGATAGCAGGAGTATTATTGCAACACACATGCACCTTTCAACATTTCACTGCTTTCAACATCCCCCCCCCCCCCCCCACCCGTCCCAGCAGCTCCTCCCGACCCTTTCTCATGCAGTATGTTCACATTTGCATCAGCTCCCCCAAAATCGAACTCTATGTCGCACAGCTCATATATATGAGACCTCTTCGAAGGCAGAGCCCACGATCACTTCTGAAGATCTAACCAGGGAAGTCCGCCAACTTACCATGGAACTTTGAATGGAGACCTGGGTAGATCGATAGAGTCTATAAGGTTATTTACAAATATAGATAGCAAAACTGCAACCTGCATTTCACAAGCAACTTATGAGCAGGTAAAGTTTGTAATGGTGCAGTAGGGTGGAGGCTTGGTGGTGAGCTGTGAAGCATAAGCGAGGAAATCGCATACGTCGAATCGAGTCGAACGTCGAACCTTACCACTGAACCACCACGACTCGTTTCGACGTATGCGATTCCTCGCTTATGCTTTCACAGCTCACCACCAAGCCTCCACCCCACTGCACTCACTTACAACATTCACCTGCTCATAAGTTGCCTGTGAAATATAGGTTGCAATTTTGCTATCTATATTTGTAAATAAACTTATAGACTCTATCGATCTACCCAGGTCTCCATTCAAAGTTCCATGGTAAGTTGGCGGACTTCCCTGGTAAGCTCTTGGTAGAAAGAAGTAGTGGACACTGCACCAAACAAGCCTGTATAGGTTTCACATCAGAAAGTGTTCAGGTTGCGGCGGTAAGCACAAGGTGCTCAACTGAGGCGTTTTCGGCCGTTTTCTCACCCTTCTCCACGGGCATCCAAACTACCACATACTTTTCTGTTTCTAACTAACCCCATTACCTATGGACTTTTCGCTGGCTCATTGCGAAATCTGTCTTAATGCAACACACTTCTTGATCTAAACTATATCCAGCGCCGTACTTTTGGTCTGGCAAGATATGGTAAGGTTCTGAATTGCCACAGCTCTGTCTTGCGCCAGTCTAGACCCGAATCGTCTGTACAACCAGAGGACATATTCCGCTGTGGAAATCGCAACGAAGGGAGTTGAAATTGGTCACGCAAAAGTTAAATTTTGTTGTTTTTTGCCCGCTGTATGCAGTCTCAATCGCTGATTCAGCTGGGGCTGCGTTTGGCGCTTCCACAATTGGTGGAGATCGGACTGGCGTGGCGCCAACTCTCCCACCGCCTCTTCCTGACAAGCGCCAGTTTCACCAACGGAAAGAATGTGTAGTCCTCCGCTATTTTTTGGGAAAACTTAGTGGTAGCATGGGTAGTTAAGTTATAAGAGGGAGTCGTACCGGGGAGGGAAACTGGGGAAGGGAGTCGTATTTGGCGAAAATTCCCCACCATGCGAGTACCTATTGTGTACACTGCGGTTCCTGAGAAGTCTTTACTCTGTTAAGTCATTGAAGAGTATCGTGTACCTTCTTAGAGCCAAAAGACCTTCCCTTACTTGTAATGAAACATTGGCCATTGCACAAAATCCTAGTCGCTCCGCCTCCTGGCTCTTCATTCAGGCCTCGTTCTCTATGGATAATCTCTCAAAGAGACAGTTTTGCACTTTTGACGCGTGGTGATTAGGTGTAGAAAAGAGCGCAAGGCTTTCTAAGGTTACATTGGGTCCTCACCATGCTCGGGCACCATGGGCTCATGCTATTATGACCACTGCAAACTCTACAAAGGAATGTGTAAGTGGGTGTCGTAACTGAATGACAGCTAATAAAAGCCTACCTCAACGAATTTCCTTTGATGTGTGTGGTATATTGCTTCATTCCCCTCCTTTTCGCGTTCTTATGTAGCTGTGAAGTTTTTATGCAAAAGTGCAATATGTGGCAGAAAAGCAAAACATTCTCCCCGGCCGGGAATTGAACCCGGGTCTCGCATGTGACAGACGCGGATACTCACCACTATACTACCGAGGACCTGACACTGTTCGTCTTGGTGGTCTTTTTCTAACATTGCCGCTATCTTATCGCGAGCATTGCGGCAAACATCAGTGGGAAACGATGAGATAGTTATGATAAATAATATGACGGGTTTTGATCAGTTTCTTTCTGGAATGGAGGCACGCATTCCGCCTCCATTAGCGAGTAAGCAAATGGCCATCGAGGGTGCGTCTGACTTAAAGCAGTCAACTAGAACGCGGGACAGCGTGTGGACAAATCAGCTGCTCCTTTATCTCTCAGACGGATTTTTGGTGCCCAATCCACGGTCCCCGAGCGGTAGAAGACGTAGGTTTAGCTTGGGCGGGAGCCGATCAGGGACCCGACTACCGAAGCTCTATTTGTAATTTTGTGTTCCTACTGCTCAACCTTACCTTGCGGGGAACACCTGGGCTGTTGCTATATTGCGAGATGTTCAGCCACCTCTTCATACCTAGCTCCAATTCTCAGCTATTTTTCCCCATCTGGCAACCTGAATCGAGCGGGGGACTATCCATCACGAACTCTCTCTACTTCACTTCTTTCGCGTACTAACGTTCAAATGTTGCGGCGATCCGACCCATAATGGGTCGCGGTGAAGTCGAAAAGAGTCACTCACCCAATTCGTGCAGTCAGCAATTTACTCCAGTAAACAATTAAGGTCGTCGAGCCCGTATGTGGAGTATCCCAAGCCTTTGTTGTGACAGGAATGCTGATGTTATTTTCTTCTCGATCCAAATGTCTTTCGAGAGAGCGGAAACAGCCTTATGCATTGTACTGCATTCGTAGGGTAATGGAGAGGAGAGGTGGGGGGGGGGGGTCAATAAGGCAAAAATTAGAAGCGTTTCGAAACTGCTCTGCTGTGTTTATTCAAATCAATCTATTCATGCACTGAACACTTTCATATCTCGGCGTCTCTTCTGTCAGGGCTCGTCCTGGTGTTGGGGAGAATTTCCGCTAAATACGAACCTCCCCATGTTTTCTCCTTCAGCATACCCCCCCCACGCCTTCTACGGACTGTCGGTTATTTGAGGCATTGGCCGTTAGTCGATTCATCTCTGGCGGTTAGCGCCGAAAGGTCCTATTAATTTTGTACGGCTGTCTTAGTGAATACTGTGAATATCTCGCAAGGTAAAGATAATATGGCTCTCTTACTTATTTGCCGTTTCGCAAGAGTTCGCAGGTCTCACCAAAGAAATGCCCGTTAGTCAACATGAAGAAGCAAAAGAGACTAGCGGAACTTGCAAACTTCCCCACTCCCGCTAAATCCGCAACAGCGCCAGAATTCCCCCGAGTAATGCCGTCGGGAGGGGTCAGCTGAGGCGCGCGAGTGAAACGAAAATGAACAACCAGAAATTAAGAATTGCCGATGGCCACCAGTCCAGTTTCTGGAGCATTCCCAACTTTCGAAAATGCTCTGGACTCCTGTACTTCTATCAAATGCTTGGACATCTGTTACTTGACACGCCTAGACTGTTGTATCTTGCCATGCCATCATAAGAACATTTTCAAAAGGGTCAAAAGGGGCAGAGCGAGAACGGAGGGCGGGGGGATTCCTTGAAGGTACTCTCCTTGCAGAATTTCTAGTTAAAGGGAAAGCAATGTGTTTTTTTCAGCTTATTTGCAGCAGTTTCTTAAGAGTTATTGTGAACCTAAAAAAAAACAGTAATTTCAATATTTAGTGACAATACATCCTTTTGTACTTCTATACTGTCCGTGGTATTGGTTGTTCTTTGCGCTATCGTTGGCTATCTGCACGTGTGTATATTCGTTGTGGTAAACCAACTTACCGTATAATTGTTTTTTCTTAATTCCAGTGAGGACGCACAAGCACAAGCGATGGTAGCGTCGTTTTGTGGGCGGAGTTTCGATGACTGTGAAACGGACGAGATTGCTCAACGGATCAGGCGAGCAACAGCAAATATCAACGTGGAAATCGAGACGTTGATGGAATTTTTAACGCACAAGGGTGCCATTTCTTAGATACCTCCCTACTCACCTAGAACCAAACAATGCCCTGCCGTAATCACCTCTAATCGGTTCGATCTCATCACACTGCTACTCTCTACTGTTATTCACTGTTAATTCTAAGACTGCCCCGGAAAGACGACTTCTGTGCAAAACAAAATTCAAGCAATGCGTGCGGTTGCGCCACGGCGGCTGCAGGCCCTAAATACTCCTAGTTAGAAGCTGTTTGAACTTCCGGAAAAGGGCTTCATTTTTGTCAGAATGCCTTTTGTCATCAACACCGCCGCGACTGTTGCTCTTGCGGAGCACAAAGAGGTCGTCTTTGAGGGGCAAGAACGAGGTCTCAAGCTTGACTGTACTGATCGCTAGTCGCTGTTTCTAGTCTCTGTTCAATAGTTGTAATGAACTTCATTTCAGCACCATATTTATTGTGAAATCTCACCTCCCTGATGCCTCAATCATTAAAAATGCTGAAATATGTTTGGTCATTATTACACCGTTCTCGTTGTCTGTGGTTAAGAACACTACCGATATGATTATGTTCTGGTCTAATTTATTTATTTATTTATACTTACTGCCTTTTATTCGTCGTTTTGAATAGATAAGGACTGGGAGATACTTCACATTTGTACTAAGTTATGTGTACAGTGAAGACTCCAGAATAAAAATGTTTATAGCACTTGCTTTCGTGTTTATACACAGAAGTTAATATTTTGATGATATTCATTGATTCCTGACATTGAACGATGGCTTCTTCAGTGAACTCATAGAGACTTACAGATTTTTCGCTGTGGGTGATGGGGCGTGTCAGTGAGGCTGCGTTTGGCACACCGCCAGCCCATTCTCCACAAAATGTTGAAGCGGGTAAGCAACAATAGTCGGTGGAAAACGACTGATTTGTACGACATAATAGAGCCTTGTAGGTTGCCGAAAAAAAGAAAGTAGACGAAGCTAAAGCCAAACCATCCCCCACCCCCTCCCTCCTTGACACGCCCCAACAATCGCAGTGAATAAGACTGTATCAGACGCAGAATGCATCGCACATTGCTGATGCGCTTGGCAACTCGTTGTACATAGTGCCATGTTCAAGCGGAAAAGGTGCTTGTGCTAAGCAGGTCAAACTACCCTTGGGAAACAAGCTTTTCAAACCTTGAGATTTCAGGTGTTCCAGCGCCTGTGGCGCAGGCGCCGGACGATTTTTTTTAACAAACGGATACTCGTGTTCAGCGGGTCAAACTATCATTGCCCTCTACCTTTTTCGAAAATTCGCAGTTCCATTCCAGAGAAGCCTGGAGAGCGGGAAACCTAGGAAGCGATAGGGAATTAGGTAGGCATACGAAATGTAGGGTACACGCCCACGGATAAAGAGCACACTCCGGAGGGGCACTGCTTGCCACAAAATTTTCAGAAATTCGTAATTCGATTCTAGAGGAGCCCGGAGTGCGGAAAAAATGAGAAACCATAGGAAACGGACAGGCGGACGACGAAACATGTCTACGGTGAGCGGAGAGTGATCTACATGGGCGGTATCTGCCACAGAAATTCATAACTAGGTTCAGGTCTGATCTGATCTGTGCGGAGACCTGTCCACAGTGGGCGGAGCACGCTCGTATCTAGGAGCCACCTATGCCAAGAAATTTATGTTTGGTTCGGAATGGCAGAGGGCTGGAAAAATGAGAGACAATGAGAAGTTTAGCGCTACGCGCGCGCATCAGTACGCAGTCGCTGCCGCGCTCACAACTGAGCCAAGTACGCTTTCTCCAAGCGCCCTCACAGGTGCCTCCGTCCAGTCCTTTCCTTTGCTCTTTAGAAACTGGAGGCAGAAATCAGGCGAGAGGACGTCGACGCGGTATACACAGATACTCATGTTCTGCCCAAAGTATTTCTATTTTCTTTCTGCAGAGCCCTGAGAATATGGGTAGAGTAGATCTTCACACGGCCAACAGTCTTTTCATCATGAGTGTTTCTTCGACACTTCATGTTATCATGGGAGGACCATAGAGAGGGAAAATGCGGCGCGAGCTGGGCACTACAGCTTCATTTGGACCGAAATAAGTCCGTTTGCGTCATGGGAGATGGCAAGGTGTGTTTACTGTTGTCTACTTTGAAAATCATCAAGACAGAGCGTTGAGCCAGTTTTTAAGCATCGTATCATATTGGCCCTACAGCCCCGTTGCATAAATTTATAATTTTCCAAAGTTACATCGCTATTCCTCATTGACCTTGAGCCAGCGATGAATATTTTCAGACATAGGCTCATCCACTTCTCAAATGAAGCTACTAATAAGGACCCTTTTCCCGCCGTACATAGCCCTATTGCCCCATTTCTGCTTCACTTTCGCACTATTTAGCTTCACTGCTTCCGTTTTCTGCAGGGAATCGAATTATCGTATCCACGTCCCAAAGATAATTGAAAACCGGAGCATTTAAACTAGTTGCGACCTTGCAGGATCCCTACACACCTCCCAGTGGCGACTTCTACAGCTAAGATAGAATCAGCTTTGCAAGAATCAGAGCTGTTGTTGAAATTATTGTCTTTCAGGGTTTCTTGTCAAGACTGCTCTCGTCGAAGCCGATTGGCAGCCTAAAGATGCGGAATTGCCAGATAAATTTCTTCTCAAGGTAGGGCAATCGGTCTCCTGACAATAATAATTGGTTGGTAAAGTGTAGTAAAGTAAACTGTTGTTTAAAAAACAGTGCCTCTAACATTCCATATCAATCCGCGAGTTTTATTTTTTTCCAAATAGCAAGACATCTAAGAAGCCCGCAGATTCTTGTCATAATGGGAGCCAATTACACCTTCACAGTTCTACATGACAAATCGTCAGCCTAATGGGTTCAGTGAATTTGTCGCGCTGCCTGAGGGCAACTTTGACGGTCCGTTTACCCGAGAGGTGCGTGGACCATTAATTCTGAGTTGCGGAGGTGGTTTGCACTACTGGAAGTGACACATACTCAAGAGGTAGATCGTTCCCATGCTCAAAGCGTGCAAGTGCGCGCCAATTGCTTTGACACTCCAAAGCACACGGAATTTGAGAGCTGCATTGAGCTAGAGCCTTGTGATTGGTCTCCAGCGAGGCAAAGTCGGTACAAATTTCTGGTCGCATTTGCCGAAGTGAGTTCGGAATTGTGGGGTCGTGAAGGGTGAACGGCGTCTAGTTTTTGAAACCACTTTCTGAAATCAAAGGTCACCTGTCAGCGCTAGTCAGTGATGCACTCATCATCCGAGATAATAACACGGTACCGAGAGATTTGCCACGTCGGGTGCATTCAGCTGAACCAACTGGTTACCGTACAGGTAGATAAATGAGGTCCAACTTACTTCGAACCTTTTCGAATGGCCAGCTGTTATTATTGATTTTTTAATAGAATTATCAATGTTTCCGAACCGCTGATAAACGGATTTAATGAGCGCTTCCTTGCTCTTGATAAGGAAGATCTTGGTGATGAGAGGTTTTTTTGGGTCAGGAAATGACAAACAAACACCAGCGCTACGGCTAGACGAGTTGAGTTTGTGGCTTTGGATTCTTTCGCTAATGTTCTTCACCTTTCGCAAAACCTTAGCGTGGTGAACTCGCTGATTTATCTATGCTCTATGCGAAATGGTTTTTGTATGCGGACACTTAACGTGGTTTCGCTAGGACCAGTTTTGCCTGCTGGGCGGACCAGCTGTTTCCGAGGCTGTTCTTTAGTTTTCGTGCTAGTTGATGTTTATTTATTCATCTCGATACAATTCAGATCAGTCCCCGAAGAACTACTGATAACTGTCGATCCCCTAAGGGCTCAGACTTACCTAATAGCTGCTAATGCTCGGCTGGTGGCTACCCATCTCGTCTCTACGGGAGAAGGGTTCAAAGGTGCATTTAATTGGGACTCAACAAAGAAGGATTATGAGTGTTCGTAGCGGGTTGTTTACCTTGAAGATCTGCTTCACTTTTTTTCCGTCATAGCTGCTC
>MU948482.1:0-12746 GCA_036418165.1 Cooperia oncophora
AATGGAAGCGTGCCAATGGCTTCGTTCCTTAACCACACCCGCCCAGTAATCCTAAACAGTTTCTCTGAACACTCTATTCCTGTAGGGAGCATGAAATAGCTGTAAGGGTGGTGGTAAGAAAATCATGAGGCAGCGTTCACACTTCAAAGCAGCGTCGACCAGCGTTCCGAGCGTGCAACAGCGTCAGCGACTAGGAGAGTATAGATATCAATCTAGCGTCTGCCAGCGTCTACCAACGTGCGCCAGCGTGTACCAGCGTCCACCGGCGTCTCGAGGGCTAGAGAAGTACAACTATCAATCTAGCGTCTGCTAGCGTCTACCGGCGACCATCAGCGTCCACCAGTGACCAACAGCGTTCGGGAGAGGAGAATATGGCGCGATAGAAGGGTAGCAGACAGGTGGTACGCCATAATCTTTAGCAGTAGTCTGGCACCCTCCTAGCTCCCCGTACTGTACCAGCTATCTGCTACCCTCCTATCGCGCCGTACTCTCTCTCTCCCGGACGCTGCTGGTAGCTGGTGGACGCTGGCAGACGAGACGCTGATCGATACCTATACTCTGCTGAACGATTCTTTGAGCAGAGATATGCAGGAGGTTGTTGTACGGAGCACGAAATGCGACGTCCTTTTGCGTGTACGACTTTCCATCCCCCAGCGACCAAATGCGACGCCCTTTTGTTGGGGAACCACCAACGATGACTTGAAAACACATCCCAGCCCTGTGCTGCAGGGTGGGCTAAATGGGTCATGTCTTCAGTAGCCCTCCTCCATGCTATTTATGGTGAGTACCGTGTCCCATCGCGTAAATGAAGCGTTTCGTGGTGTACATAATAGAAATTCGTCGGTATCTACGGAATTTTCTCTCACTTCATCAAGAGAGACAATCTCATCATTTTAGCAGTTTGAAGGTATAGAAGTCAGAAGGGTAGCGTGGCCCTCTACTAACAACCTTATATTGGTTTCCCGGCAGAAAATTATAAAGGAGGGGCGCTATAGCGCAGCATAGGTTCAGTAACGCCTCTTTTTCTCCAGTGAGGAGAAAGAGAGACTCCACCTTTCATTGGAAAACGAAATTGCAAGACGAAAAAGCATTATATTCGTAACGTACGGTCGTAGGGTTCTTATTGGGGAATCACCTGTGCGGATGGGGGCGTGGAGATGGAGATAACTGGACAGGCTACAAACTGGAGCGCGGAAGAAGGGCTCTATCTAGGTAGTTGGCATGTTTATTTGCTTTCTTCCACTATCGAGTTAGCTCAGACGTTGTTCGTCTAAATACCCTAATACAACTATCACCACTATCTGTTCGTCATGCATGCGGGCTTTGCCTTTAAGTAAGCACTAGATGCGGTGCTTGGTCTGCAAGACGATTGTAGGAGCAAAAACAGGGCCCAGGGGGTTTTGTGCTCACCTAACCTGGAACTAATTGAACTAGCGCGCTTGCAGCATGTGTTTGTTCGAGAGCGATACGTTCTCTCCTCGTGGTGTTTCTCCCTCGACTTTGTTTCAACTCAGACCAGAAATTTCGCCATTTTTTCCTACTTTTTCCTAGGAAGATTTATTTTTCTCCCAACCGTCGTAAAACATGTGCTTATTGCCCCTTGCGGCTTCTTTTCAAAGAACGTTTTTCATGTTCTTTCGCGATAGAACCGTTTGAACATGCGATATTTTAGTGGCTCTGTTGCCTTCACTCAACCTATCATTGCTCCTACTGCCACCATCTTTAATTTCTGGATTGTCTGAGGAATAACGGGGCATTACGGCCGCGAAAACTTTGTAAGATGAGTTCTTGGGCCCCGACGATGACTCAAATCAAGTCCTCATGATTTTTGGCTTTAGGGGGCTATTCATAATAGATTATCTCCAGGGGACATTTTGTCCCTTGCCTACTTCCACAGATGTGCCGACTCATCTGGACAACCATTTCATGAGCTTGCGAGAGTTGCAGGTTTTACCATGGTGGCTCGACAGGCTCCCTCCGGCTTCACAAGAGTTCACAGGTTTCACCAGTGTGAGACTGCTAAGCCCGGAACTTATGTGAAGCAGGGAATGCCCCCTCCGTCGCCGAACTGCGCCTTTCTACAGTTCCAGCACGATGGCAACAGCTTTTACCATCCAACCCGATGATTAAAGACAAACTGTACACTCAACCTCGAAAACGGTCCTTCCCATCTGCGAAGTGAATGGACCCGCAGCTGTAGTAGCGTGCCACTTTCGCAGATCAAAATGTCCCGGGAACGGAACTGGAGGATACGGAATCAGTTGTCGTCTCCGTAGTCGGACCCCGCTACCTTCAATGTGCAGCGCTTTCGTAGATGTTCAAATCCCGCAGCAAGCACGCAGCCACAGGTAAAGAACAACCAGAAATGAGAGGGCGCAGACAAGAAGAGCGTTTGGCTATGGTTACTGGCCAAGCGGTAGAGCGGACCGACTATGGAGACGATCACTTCCCGTACCCATTTGAGCGGCGGGAATAGAGCTGCGGACCCATTTACCTCACAGGGACAGAGACCACCTTCCACTGAGTCCCGGGAAGGGACTTGGAGGGTAATGGTACCCGGGTGTCGTCTCCGTAGTCTGTCCCCGCTACCTTCAACGTGCTGCACTTGCGCCTGTACAGTTTGTCCTCGAGTCAAAGAAGAATTACGTAGTGGTTTATTTTTCATAATTTGTTTTCAAAACAACTGGCTTCATTGACCCTAACAGCTCAGCGTTGGAAAACAAACAAGGCTAAATGTAAACTTACACAAAATGGAAATCGAAACGATCATAAACTGCATTGTGATTTCTTTCAGGTGGTATCTAAAAGGAACAGTACCGTGCTGCAACATCTACTGGCTGCTGCACGTCCTGATGCCACCTCATACATCGCTCGTATGTCTCGAGCCAGTCTTGCTGCTTTACCAGGATTGCCAGCCTGCCGTCCACCGGTGAGTCCAATTTTTTTCCACAGCAAGAAGACAAATACAGCTGAAACTGGTTGAAATGATTGCTTGTGGAGCATGAGATTTCAAGGAATATGTAGTTCAGCCCTGAAGTGGCCTTTTTTGGATTCAGGGCGCTCATCAATCTCATAGCCTATTTTGGGCAATTGGAAGCAGTGTTGTATCTAGAATGGATGTATCTGGAACCTGAAATGTACGTATCTGGAAGGAACTCCGAGGAACGGAAACTTGCTCCAGCTGATACGTCTGAGAACTTCGAAAAAGAGTTCGGGGTCTTAGAAAGGTCTCGCTTCCATAACAGCAACATAGTGCAGGGTAATTCCTCGGATTCCAATGTTTGGAGGGTTTTATGTCAGAGCTGACGAGGTGTGAACTTGAGTGAGCTTTCGCCCTTCAAAAGTGGGCGGCTTGAATGTCCAATGTTGAGGTAAAGAAGCCCGGATTTGCGTAATGAAGAAGCTTCTTCTGTTGAAGAACAATCTGCAGAATGTGACACTTCGAGAAATCATTCCTCTTTCACTCGTTAGGCTGCTGTCGGTATAGGTCGTGGTTGGAGATTATTTGGAAGAGCAGGGTCATGACAGAGCTGCTAAGGGAACTGCTTGGTGAAAATCCCCGACTGCCCTCCGCCTTATATGTATTTGTTTCCGTTTTCTTCTCCGCTGCACCCGTTGGATATTGAGGAAAGCGAGGACAGGGCACATCATTGCGTTATGGAAAATAGCAGCGTCAGTACGACCCTCCCCCCTCTCCAAAAAGGTTTTTGTAAGAGTCTCTCCCAACATGAGGGCACATGAAACAAGAAAAACCACGAAAAATCAACAGCCAAGAAAAATTTTTCCCAACGCGGCAAGTTTCTCCCAAAGGAACATACGACCCCCTCCCTTCCCCAACACCTACCTACCAATTTCCAGTTTTTCGCCCAAAAATTTTCCTCCTAGGGGGGGGGCGAGGGGCATATAGTACCCATGAAGAAAAACCACGAAAAATCAACAGCCAAGAAAATTTTTTCCCAAGGCGGAAGTTTCTCTCAAAGAAACATACGACCCTTCCCCCTTCTTTCAGCAACGACCAAATACGACCCCTCCTTCCCAACCGAAAAGCACAACCCCCTTTGTGTTCCACACGACGATGCTGTACCATGTAGCGGGAGTTGAACAAGAAAAAACTACTCAGCGCTTTGAAATTGGTTGCTTAGACTGGACCTAATTAGAGCCTTTATACCCGTAGAATCGACTCCACATCAGCTTCGAAGGTATCCTCGGATATTCGCTCTAAATTCCTCGAAATGCAAGGGACCGCTCACACGTGTTGGTGGTCTTCTTCCTTTGACTCATGCTTCAAGTCATCTCAAAGATGCCTGATGGGGTTGAGGTGAAGGCTTTTACTCGGTCATTTTGTCATCCGGATGCTGACCTTGGTTGAACCTAAATTTCACATACTTCTGTGTTTGATCAGGATCGTTTTAACTGATTTGATGACAGTTCTTTCAGACAAACTTTATCTATATCCACAATATTTCTATACACAATTGAAGGGAAATCAAGTAATAATTTGATTAAAAATTTCGGTTGTTTAGCTTGGTCCAAATTCTTTTCCCCGCAGCTGTACGTCCCCTCGTTTGTTCGACAATAATGTGGCGTCCCCTGGCTGAGGAACTTTCTCATCGCCATGACGCGCCCTGGTTGCTCATTGTGGCACTGCATACAGTGCCCTGCCGGCATACCAGTTTGCTTTGTATGTTAAATATGTGTATGTTAAATCGATGTTAAATCGTAAAAAAGGCTTTGATATTGCTTGCTCTTACTCTTACTTCGCTTTTCTTAGACGCTTCAGGCACTGAGGGTCAAGGTGTGCTTGCCCAGGGCACATCGTTGTTGGGGATTCCATAGCAGGGGGTCGTATTTGATCGCTGGGAGGAGGGGGTCGTATTTGTTCGTTGTTGGGAGGGGGGAGGGTCGCATTTTCCTGCTGACCTTTTGAAGAAGGTTGCTTTTTTCGGGTTTCTTTTCGTGGTTTTTCCTCTTTCATGTGTACGGTATACCTCGTATACAGATCTATGAGGAGCGAATCAAGGGGCGTACCCTAGCCGTTCGTAGGAAAAGGGTGGGTCGCTACGGACTCGAAAAAAATTCCCAACTGATGGAGTGCCCACTGTGTTGCTGAGCCTGACTGTTAATGCGTTTTAGACCGGGGGTTGGGGGCCATAAAAATGAACAAAAAACGACTGCATTCTGTTAGTGTAGCACTGTTCAGGCCATGCTGTGTCACGAAATTGCTAGAGAATTCAGAGAACTTAAAATTCTCGAAAATATGCTTACCATGCGTGACTAACTTACTTATGGGCTATGAGATTATTGCACTCAATTATCCAATCTCCTGTAAGCTACCACCAATCATATAATCTTCTGCAGTGTGCGTACGCTCTGAATATTGGCATATTAAGTAGTTTTTTTTCACCTTTTTTCGTTGGCATGCTGGGCGCTCGTCACTCGGAACGAAAAATTAGGCAAAGTTTTTTTCCGAGTGACCAGTGAGATCCTAGCAGCAAGCTGACTCCATACTGCCGATTTGCACCACTTCTGAAAAGTGGGCGGGGCTTCTTCGAAGTGGGCGGAGCTTCTCACAGTGGGCGGGGCTTCACGTAGCAGTCCAAAAATGCAAATACTTTGGAAAAAATGTCAAAATTTTTCTAAAAGCCGCGAAAGTGGACATGGCCAAGGAAAATGCGCGTCTACAAGTACCTTCGTCGTATAAAGAGTGGGAGGGAAAACAACGATGTTGAAAAAAGTTATGAATAGCCGAAGTTTGCAGCAAATCCATTAAAAGGTGTGCGGAGTTGCCCATGTGCCAACGTAACGTACTTTATTACTCTGCGTTCTGGCCTTTCGCAGTGGGACCCCCATCAAAAGTTTTAGTTGTCACGTAACCTTTTGGCGCATGTGCGAACATAGTGCAGCTCCGAGTATAATCGATATGCTCCCCTCTCCCCGAGCGAATGCCGTTGGGCGAGATTCTGCGAGAGTGGGGGAGACATAGATGCAGAGAGGCAGAAGCAGAGAGACAAGGGGCATTGATGAAACAGGGCACATCGTTGTTGGGGAATCCCCAATAGGGGGGTCGTATTTGGCCGCCAGGAGAGGGGGGTCGTATTTGGGCTGGGAAAAATTTATTTTGATAGTTGATTTTTCTCGCTTCATGGACGTTGTAAGGGGGGGGTCGTACTTGGTCATTGTTGGGAGGGGAGGGTCGTATTTACTTTTTGGCCTTGTAGGAGTGGTTGGGAGTGGTGGTTGACTTTTCGTGATTTTCCTGTTTCATGCGTACTATATATCCCCCTCGCTCGACACAGGCACAGCGTTCGATGGGGATTCCCCATGAGGGGGGTCGTATTTGGCCGCCAGGAGAGGGGGGGGGTCGTAATGAGTGCGTAGCCAGTATCGAGCAGCGCAAGGTGTCAATGTGCTGAGAGGGAAGCGAGCTTACTTTTGATAGAGAACTCAAGCGTATTTGAAAAAAGGACAAAACTTTCAGGGCATAAAAATGCGGAATAACTGATATTTAAATGCGCTCGCATGATCTGTAAGTTCCGTTATAACTCAACAGTAAACGCATATACTCTGATTTGCTGCAGATGATGGGGCGTGTCCGCGATTGCGCTTGGGGCTGAGCCAGCCTATTTTTTTCGACAAGCGACACGACTACCATATCGTTCGTATCAGACGTTTTCCAGCAGTTGGTCTCCTTTATCGGAGACAGCAATTGGAGGAGCACAGATCGGGCGGCGTCGACACAGACACGCTCCATCATCCACGAGGAAAACACTGTAAACAAGTGCACAGGTTCGTCATAGACCTCCCTGAATACTACAGACACATTTGCTCGCGTGAACAGACATTACGCACAAGTTGCACCATCCCATCACTTCTGCGCGGACCTCAGTGCGCGGCGCATCCAAAGTCAGCGTGATCGGCGCTGAACGAACCATATCCTGCTCCTACTCCATCCACAGGATACGTTCTACATGCGTTCCTGGCTATTCGAACACGCTCACTTGAAACGGTGCACAGGAAACGGGTTTTTCGCGCGGCTGGGAGTGCTCCCTAAGAAATCCCCATCGCGAGATCTCATGAATCCCGAGATTCAGAACAGTTGGGAACCTAGGTTTAGAAAGAGAAAATTTGACGAAGCTCGGATCGCGTTTGCAGATTTGTGAAATGTTGAGTTACAAAAAAAAATATTGATTCAAACCTGTTCAACTTGAACTTCAACCCTTCACTCCCCAACGAATCCCTATGGCAGATTTCTCTGTGATTTTCGCGACCTTCATGAACATTTTAGTACTTTCAGGAAGATCAAACCTTCTAATTTACCAATACGCTCTCCTCTTCCCCACAGGTCCGCTTTTGAGGAAGTTATGGTCCTTAAAAGACACCCCACTTGCTGAAAATCTCTGCATCCATGACTTAATACTCGTTTTCCAGTCAAAGCTGCAATTACACACGCACTTCTGCTACCGTACCCCACATCTCGGGGTTAATGCATTTTTAGCGCGATAAAAGCGTTTTAGCATTTTCGTTCACTTCTATTCATCCTGTTTCGATTGTATTCATCCTATTTTGCTTTTATATTTTTATTTATTTTGTTGGAGCCGATTCTGTTCTGCTGAACCGCCGCCGAAACGCAGCGATTCGGCGAAAAGTCCTTGATGCGTATCGATACGCATCAAAAACTGCTGCTTTACTGCTTTATTGCTTTGCTATTGTTTTTTACTTTGCTGATTGCTATTGCTTTTTACCCAGCCGCCGAAACGCAGCGATTCGGCGAAAAGTTTTTGATGCGTATCGATACGCATCTATTGCTTTTTCCCCGGCCGCCGAAACGCAGCGGTTCTGCGGAATTGTTGTGATGCGTATCGATACGCATCACAAAAAAACCAAACGGCAAAAAAAGGGGGGGGGTCGTACCGAACCCCCAAAAAAGGGGGGGGTCGTACAGGCTCGACCAAAATCCCCATCGAATGCTGTGCCCTGTCGACAGCAAAATTTTTGGGGAAAAATAGGGAACTTTTCGGGAAATTTTGGAAAAAAATGGCAGGAAAATCTGAAACTTGGTAGGGGGGTCGTATTGTGTCGCGACTTTTTCTTTTCACAGGTGCTACTCCCCCCCCCCCTGCTCCGCTCGATCGGCTCGATTCGATGAGAGGCCCAAGGAGGCGGAGGGGGTCGTATCAACCTCCAAAAAAGGGGAGGGGGCGTACAGACTCGATTAAAATCCCCAACCAATGATGTGCCCTGTGATGAAACAACGGCGCTATCCAACTACTACCCAAAAGTCAAAAAAATTTTTTTGCTGAATCTTTGCCACAGAGGTAATTCGGTGTCGTGATCACGAATATGGCACTCGTCCTCGGCGCTGGCGCCGAACTGGCGCCAATTGGCATTGCAATTGCATAGTAGGGTTATTTGATGTCCTGATCACGAATACCGAATCAGTTTTCAACTCTGACGTCATTTGGCGCCATGAGGCTCTGATTTGGCGTCACAATCTTTTTTTATCAAAAATCTGTACAATGGGGTTGTTTGATGCCCTGATCACGAATATGACATTTATTTTTCGACGCCAGCGCCATTTAGCGCTTTTCTAAGGCTGAGCCTGGGAGAAAGAGTGATTTCCTTCAGGTCAGGCTCAGCCTTAGCAGAGCGCAGATGATCGCAGCGTCTTCCATCAGCGCCAGCGCCAAAAATGAATGTGATATTTGTAATCAGGATGTCAAATAACCTCCGTACATAAAGTTTTCAGCGATTGTGACCTAGGTACACTCCTTATCCCTGAGCCAGAGTAGGCGTGGCATTTGAACATGGCACGGAACTGGTTACTCGTGGAATATTCCAGTCTGGGACAACTG
Source organism: Cooperia oncophora (assembly GCA_036418165.1). NCBI lineage: Eukaryota > Metazoa > Nematoda > Chromadorea > Rhabditida > Trichostrongylidae > Cooperia > Cooperia oncophora. The sequence goes on from MU948482.1 coordinate 8,853, forward strand.
TCATCTTGTTGTTGGACAGAGACACGACAACAATTGTGTCAAGATGAAAATATCTCACCAGAAGCATAGACACCTTCAGGTTAAGTTGAAACATGCGGCCACGCCTACCCGATCTCAGGGATTTCGAGTATATTTTGGCGTCGGCGCCTGTGGCGCGGGCGCCGGGCAGTTTCGGGCGGAGCGGATGTGATATTCGTGTTCAGGAGGTCAAACTACCCCTGGGACAAGTTTTCAGCGAATTCGGTGATTTAGGTTTTTGGCGCCGGCGCCTGTGGCGCGGGCGCCAGGCACTTTCAGGCCAAGTGGATGTGATATTCGTGTTCAGGAGGTCGAATTACCCCTAGAACCCAACTTTCAGCCAAATCTGCCCCGTAGAAAAAAGTCGATCAAGATCCGGCCTGTTTTCGGAAAATTGGGGTAGTAATAGTTGAATAGTGCCGAGATAACAGCAGAGTGCGAGATTTACTGAGGGGAAATATCCCTTTTGAGGGGAAGTATAGCATACGGCCCATGGTCTTATTGCGTTTATAATGGAACTGGTCGAGCTGCTCGATTTTTCCAAATGGAGAGCAAAGTCTTTGACAATTATTCCAGCATGAACAACTATTTTGAAACGACTCTCCAAAACTCTCAACTTTCTTTCTCCTCAGATGTGAACATGCTCTCCTGATTACTGCGCTCGATGCAAATAGGCCACGAAGATGTTTCCATGGCATCCAGCACTTCTTTGGTGATGAGATTTTGATGATAAGGTTTTACTTATCAGCAAAAGTGCTGAAAACTCCGATTTTTTTTCTCTGTGAAAGGCTTTCTCTGAAGTATACAGAGTTTTTTCTGGTAGTTTTCACACCTCTTAAAGGCAGTTGGCACGATGGTTTCCTACTTAGCCTAAAATGCTAGTAGGGCGCTATATAGTGGGGAAATGGCGAAAGAACGGAGTGGTCAAAATCCTGCGAAGAAAGAGCCTCCGTTCTCAATGTGTTCAAAATCAATTTTGGACGAGTTTCCCGTAGGTATCTTGCCAAATCACCGCTACCGAAGGTACGGCTGCATATGTGTACTCATATATCCATGCAGCATCACGGCCGCTTCATACCAATCCCTTCGCTTCATAATTTGCTTAGCAAAAATGAATACGAGCGTCAGGAACGGTCGTCCATTTGTGGGCGGGCGGGCGTGGCGGGCGTTTGGGTCGGTATGTTGTGGCTTGATAGGGCCCTTATAAGGGCACCTTCCTTGGAAAAGGCATTATGCAGCGCCTGCTCAGGGTCGCGGAATTCCGTCCTGCCAGGCGTATTAATCCTACTCGTCTTGGGAAATTTATCGTGCCAACTGCCTTTAACATTCAAACCTGAATGGCTAAGCGGGAAAACTCGTCTCTCGCAGCGCGACACCGCCCGCCAGCCTGACAGCGCGGCAAATTACGATTCTCTTGTCACACACCCGGATCCAGTAGCCACATCGTTCGCATTTGGCGCTGCGCTCTGCGCTGATTCCACCCACTCCTTTGAAGAGAATTGTTGGATGAATCAGCGCTAGAGAAGGAGGTGAAAGGGGGTGGGAGGAGAAATCTCGGAGAATCAAGATACGAACACATGATGTGCGGTTTGCTCATTCAAAGCTGGCTGTTTTAGAGCTCTGAAAAAGCGGACTCTTCTTCTTCCCGTTCCATTAATGTAATTGAGTGCGTTAGCATGCTTCAGTAACCGAAAAACCACCACATATGACATGACATTATGCCTTTTCGCATGGTCCTTCTTTGCCTTTTATCAGATAATGGCTTTGTTATGAAACAAGACTTTTGAACGACCCAATCCTTCCTCGGTTTTATTTTTTCTATTATCTCCGATTTTTCTATTCGTCTCATTCCCTCCTCGTTTCTCTTTTCACTTTTTTTTGGTCTCACATTTCACTTGACAACAGCTGAGGTACCAACCTAAGCTGAAAGTGAATGATAAGTAGTGGCTCGTCTTTCTTGGCGAGTTTTGGAACACTTAAGCAGTTCTGATAGTCGCTCTGTTCTGTAGGGTTTTTTAGATAATGCTTTGTTCGCTGAGGACGCTGGGCGTGTCAGGCGAGGGGGACGAGCTTGACGCAGCTCAAGCCACTTGTTCAACCGCCAAAGCATCAGAGGTGCGAAAAAATGTGGCGAGTCAGGGGATGGGCTGTCTACAAGAGAAGGCTAGGTGAGCCACTTGTCTGGCGTGAAAAGCTGGGACGCATGAAGTCACGATGACTATAGAAAGGCATTTCCCGTGCTCAAGCAATTCGTAGACGTCCTTTCGCGTAGTAGTCTAACCCTCATGCTTTGAGAGTTTTCCACTTTCGCGGCTCCGCAGATAGCAATGGATGCGCCACAGCCCTTATAAGTGGCAGTTCTGACGCCCTAGGCAGCATTCAGACTTCGCGACGGCGGCATTTTAGTCGCGCGTTCGACGCGATCGATGCGCATGCTTTCGACTGCATCGATCGCGTCGAACGCGCGACCGAAGCGCTGCCGTCGCGAAGTCTGAACGCTGCCTTACTAGCTGTCCCGCTCACCAGAGCTAAAGGATATTTTCTTCGAGTTTGATACGTGTTTTTCGATTTTTACTGTCAGACTGCATTAGTATTGGATGACGCGAAGAAACGCTTCCATGACGCCAGGGGCGGCAGAATATTGCTCATAAAAGAGCAGGTCCGGACAGCTCGCATCACGAGGCTGCCGGAGGTCCTTACTGGGTTCTCCATGATTTTTTTTCTTACCTATGGAGTTACTCTGACTACAGGTTCGTTATTGAACGGCATTGTCCACACCATGCAATCGCGGAGTTTGCCTTCGGTGATTTTGTCGTTGGTCTTTCTGCACTGTCAATTTTATTGCCCAGCTTGTGCTCGAATTAAGAGCGAACACTTCTGATATTCCTCATAAAAGTTTTGCAAAAAAAGGAAATTTCCGGTCTGCTGCAGTGGCTTCAACAAGTTAAATACAAGTGGTTAAATAAACGTATCCATGAAGTAGCGGCATTTTTAAGTGCGCCAGTACAGTGTACTGGTTGTTGCCGATGAGGGGGCTTGTCAGTGCGGCTGCGTTTGGCGCGGTGCCAAACCCGTTTTTCAGCACTTGTTTAAGCAGGTATGCGACAGCACTGAAGGAAAATGATTTATACGAACGATGACTTAGACTCGTAGTTTGCTCTCATTCAACAGCTGATGGAAAATTGATTTGGCGCTGTGACACTGCCCCATCATCCGCAGCGAACCCTTCTACATATCTGAGGGCAGTGCTGGACGTGCCCGCGAGTACTGCGTACTCTCGTACCCGCTCTCCTCTTTTACACATACGTCTCAGCCTCCCTTCCGTCTGGACTCTGGCAGCCCTCGCCCCGCCCCGTCCTCGGATATGCACTGTGCGTTTCAGCCGTCCTGTAAGCGAGAGATAAGTCAGAATTATGGTACCTCCATAACGTCCGTATCCTGCTTGATTTTTTAATCGAACTTTCATTTTACAATTGAAACCAAATCGCCGTACCCCGTTCTCCCAAAGCCAGGGAAGTGACGCGTCCACGATTTTTCTCCATTCTAACTTTCGGGAACGTTTTTAGACACTTCGATCCTCTTATTTTATGGGAATGGATGGGAATGTTACAGCCTTCAGCTATTTGTCGAGCGATCCAATTGCATTCATAATGGCTCTTGTGCAAATTTTGGAGATGATTTATTAGCATTTTTCTTGCAGCGAACGTCGTCGTCTCAGCCGTGCTTATACATCTTATAAATGACGCATATATTGCCTAAGAAAGCCGTGGAATCCTTCCCTACGCATCTGATCGGATCGAACAGCTCCAAGTGTCGTGACACTTGTTTCATGGCAATCCTACTATATATAATCCGCTAAGTTTGTCTGTTGGTGTG
>MU948484.1:0-19664 GCA_036418165.1 Cooperia oncophora
CGCAAAACTCAGTAACCCGGTTCGCGAGATGTTTGGAAGTTGTGGGCGGAGCCTGCTCCGAGGTGGGCGGAGCCAGACAAAAAGGTCTGTAAAACGGTTCCAGAGCACTCCGAAGACCGGAATAAAGTGAATTCAGGTCAGCAAGGGGTCGCCGATTGAGAAATGTGGGGTAGACATATTGTGGGCGGGGCCAGCCCACGCCTGCTCTCTGTATTCTTACCATCCTCCTGAATGTTCTCGTGCAGAACTTTCCCTCGAACTTCCTACCAAAGTGGCCATGCAGTTACTACACAACTTATAGCAGGCCGAAAACAAGCACTATCCAAAGAGAGTCACTAAGCTCCAAAGGCATGCTCGAAGCCGTCACAAACCAATTTCCTGAAGTTTCAAAAAGAAACTCTCTCGCAGTGGGGACCAAACTTTCCAGGAAATTCGTGCAAAGTGTCGCACGAACTTCTCCTCCAACCTGGTGCAGTCGCTCTCGGCGCGTCATGTTGACGTTCCTGCGTACGCACCAGGCACATCATTAGTTGGGGTCAACTCTATACGACTCCCCCCCCCCCTTTTCGGGAGTTGGTACGACCCCTCCCCCCTCCCAAAAATGATCAAATACGACTCCCTTTACAACGTCCATGAAGCGAGAAAAATCAACTATCAAAATAAATTTTTCTCAGCCCCCCTCCTGGCGACCTAATACGACCCTCCCTATTGGAGATTCCCCAACAACGATGTGCCCTGGTACGCACGCTTTGGCGCGACGCCAGCTCGTTTCCACCTGTCGATGCTTCTGTGAGGCGGGCAGCTATTGATGATATGTGCGTTGGCGCCGCGCTAAAATGGCCTACGGGAAAGAAGATAAGCACCACACATACTAGTACTGTAGTTCGGTCGAGTAAGTACAACAGTTTACATATATGTATGTAACCTGTTGTACTTACTCGATCGAAGTACAGTACATATCTTCTTGCAAGGGGAGCACAGTGAAGTAGCACTAGAATACGGGGAATATTTTATTTCGAAAACCTTTTTACCGACTAGATGGCACAAGACTGAAGGCGAATTGAGCCACTCTCGGGAAGCAAAGCGCCCTAGCAGTTTCCAGGAGAGTCTAACCTCTTGGAAAAATCACGAGCAAAAGAGGTCTGGAAGTAGCACCCTGGAAACCTTGCCTGCCTCTCGCTTGGTGACTCTAAATTCTCTTATAAACACCCAAAGCTACCCCACCCTGGTACTGCATGCATTTACTCTCCAAGTGCAAGCAACAAGTAGCGTGCCCTAATGCAATTGATGCGCCCCAAAGACAAAGTGCACTTTGCCAACATTACTACTGCAGGTGGCATGTGTGGGCGATTGCTTATCGCCTACTCATCGTGTCGGCGATGATCGGAGCTCTCCTACGTAAGTCCTCGTTACACTTTTTCTTTTCTATGTATTCATTAAAAAAGCCTTGCGTGGTCTTTTTTTGATCTGCCCTAGCTTTATGACCGTTGTCCGTTTTCTAAATCTTGAACCGCAAACCCGCTTACTTGGGTGCGATTAGAAAGCTGTGGAATGTAGTCCTTGTTGCTGTCCTACTCAGACCTTCCATTTTGCTTATATTTTCATTCCAAAACGTTCTACACTTACAGTTCCTAAGTAGCAGTAGTTCCACTTAGGACAATCAAACTCTTGCAAATCCTAGCTATTGTGTCTCATATAACATTCAGATAAAAGCATAACAATACGATATGTTTTGTGCGGCTGTATCCAACTTAGCAGACCTGTTAAGAATGGGCTTGAAATAAAGTGACTAAAAATGGGGTAACTGACTTGCCCTGCATCCCCAATGGTCCAAACTAGATATGGGAGCGCGGAGAATCCAATAATACAACTGGATATTTTGGAGCGCGTTTCTCAGCAGCGATGGACAACCGCTAGTTCTATCCGGACAATTCTTTACCTCTGTTTTTCTCCGAGACTCCCCCTCCGTCCGAAAAGCGGACGGCGCCCGCTACAAGTGCATGCGCTGGTGCGTCCGAATCGATCGCTCGTGTGGGTCTTGCGTGGAAAACGTCCGATACCCGCCCTTTAACGTTGAAACATGGGTGGCCTAAAGTCGCGACGTTCGCTGCTTTCGATTTCGTTTCTCATTGGATTTTCGATCTATTAACCATCGAGTGCTTGCAGATCGCATTCGATGGCTGTCTGATCGGTGTGTTCCTTCCTGGATAGAGGCCAAGTCTTGGTCGATACCACGCCACGGGTATGTACTGTGTAATAGAGACCGTTCAGATACATAAACCAAAAGACGTGATGTGAACTACATTGCATTGTAATAACATATAAGCAATGGTATTCGTTCCGTCTCTCGAGAAGAGGGATTGTTCATTTGTTCATGTTTTAATCACAGTTTAGGGGAGACAACCTAGTCTTTGGAACCTTGCATGTAGGAGACCGCTCAATCTCAACACCTTCCAGGGTTGTTTAATGTACGTGAAAGGGTCTACGAGTGGCTAGGCGCTTTAATATTAGTCTCTCTCAGTGACGTCATGTCTCTTGGCGGTCGTATCTCCACGGTCAGAATTGTTTTCTATTCGTAGTACTATAGCTTTCTACTTATTTAGCTTCGCTTTCATCTTCTTATGAGTTTTGTCGAATAATGGATGACAGCTGGGGCTGCGAGCAAGATTTCTTCGCAGTCTCACCATTTGGAGGGTCGAAGACGTTGAACGAATTGGTGGAAGGGTTAACCTCGAAGAAGGCAACGGTGTGTATTACATCTATTACATTTCATTCTACTGTCGAAGTGTTTTTCCAAGGTCCAGTTTTGCCATTTGATTACAAAGCCTTTCCCTTGTTCCCTTCCATAAAAAGCGGTCATCCTGTTTCGGCTAGCTAGATGCAGACCTAGTCCTTTTTCAGTTTTTTTTAATAGTGGCTGAAATGAAATGGACATGAAACAGTGTGTACGCTGTGAGGTGCAGCCTCACTGCCCATGCTGCAGAAGTTACCTCCAGAAGGCACCGTTCGGCTTGGAAGGGGCATTTTGCGTTCTCACCAGTCCCTTTAGTGGGTGTCAAAGAGCAGATCTTTTTGATGAGTCTTGTAAACTCTTGTGAAGCTTCGAATTGGTGCGATGTGTGATGAAGCCGCTTTTGGTCACAGAAACTCACAGGTTTTCACAAGGTGGGCTCTTCATACTTAACTGAGTACCTAATGGTGCCCACACCAAGCCGAACTACGTCTTCCAAAGCAGCGTATCTTGTATGCCGTGCAATCTAACAAACTCACAATAATAGCGTTTATAGTTCGCGATCCGGCCGCTTGGATCGCGCAACCGCTCCACCACCAATCGCCGGACTGTCGCGACGGCATTCGGTATGATGAATCTCCCACCTTCTCATTCCCCGCAAACTACGCCATTTGCCTCGTTTTGGGGTTCACTGGATCGTCTAAATTGGGTCCTATTGCTGCTGTAGTCACGCTTATCCCAACTTCTTCGATCAGCGCAGTCATCACTTTGCGTGGTTGCTCGCGAGCCAACTAAGTTGAACCTGTTCAAGGCTAAATCTCCATAGGTGTCATGTTCGGTTTGTTACTTAGTAACGGTTCTGTTTCAAAAAACTAGGGGCTTGAGCATTACGCGAATTACCGTTTTCAAAAAGCTCACTATTTGTAAGTGAATCTATTGATTTCGTTTTTGAGCGATTTTCCGTTGTAAAGCAGTGTTGTAAACTGATCTCCACTTTCCTTTGTAATCAGTATGGATCCCCTACCTGGATGAAATGTGCACCACTTCAGTATTTCCAAATGGGACAAATTCTTCAGAGTAATGACACCATCTCGTACAAGTCTGCTTCCACGGATGGTGTTCAAGTGGTGCCATGCGTTATCAGAAAGAAGCCGCGATTTGCACCAAAGATTCTGAAGAAGAAGAGCTCGTTGAATAGGATCTCGAAGGAACCGAATGTGAAACACGTCACGTTTGAGGTACTGTAAATTTTTCGAAACTTCTCTTTTCAAAAGAACACTGAACTTAGTTGTGGTTGAGGCAGTGTCTCTCCACGTAACTGCTGGCATTTTCGAGGTGTTAGAGGGGGAGGAGGTCGCTCCCAGAGGACTGGTGCTTCGGAAGCCGAGAGCGAGATATTTAGGATAGTTTTATATAGGTTGGAAGGAAAGTCTTGTCACTGTTGTGACTTTTTTTTTTATTTTCTAACTCAACATACAGTGGGAATTAGTCAACAATATACTCGTCATAGTTAGCCACTACAGTGCTCCACCCAATGGACAGGTAAGCATTCCCCTCCTCCCAGAACTGAGAAGGCTGCGAGTAGAGTAAGTCAGCGCCCTCTCGACTGATGTCATCAAAGTTGCTGAAAGTTTTCTTAGCTAAGAAAGCCTTAAGGAGGCGGAGCAGGTAGCAGTCGTAGGGGACTACGTCAGGAGAATATTATGAGCGGGGACTGGTCTTCCAGCCTTGCTCCTCAATTATTTGGTAGGTCTTCACAGCAGGTACGGGGTCTCGTGTACCACGAACGATGTGACCAGAAGCTAGTCTCGGTCATTTTTCTCCAACAATTTTCATTCGTTTCGGAGCTGAGCGACGCAAATGGTGGCGGTGATCGTGTGTTCTTACAGGGCAGCTCGTTGTGCAGCATTCCCCTCGCGTCCCAGGAGCAGCACAGGAGAACCTTCTCGGAATACATGCCCGGTTTGGACTGCTAGAATGGATCTTCTCCTTGAGAGAGACAAACGGTACTGTGTGGGTTGAAATCATAGAGGACCCATCTCTCATCCCCACTAAGCAGTCTCCCGGAAACTCCTTCTGACGAGGGCGGAGAAGGGGAGACTGATCAAGGGGTACCCGGGTGCACAGCGTGCCATCGGTCAAGGTATGAGTGATCCATCGAGCCAGTACTTTTTGGTAGTCAAAGGCTTACAGGCGGTGGACGACTGTCAGTTAGGTACATCCGAGTCTTGTCGCAAGACTGCGGGTGGTAGCCTCTGGATCCCCCTTGTCTGCTTCGAGAATGGTGGAGTCTTATACTTCTTGGGGCCGTCCCAACCAAGGTTTGTCTTCGAGGATCGAGTCTCTTTTCGCGAAGCGAGCGAACTAAAAGTGAACGATCCTGACGGTAGCGGTGTCCTCTCTCAATACATGTTCATGTTACGGACAGCTGCCGTGGCCCCAGTGCCGCAGGGCCACTGATAGAAGATGACGAACCCGAAGATACTCCTGTGAAACTGACATGTTAATTAAACCCAGGGAGGAGCAGGCGCCCTCACACGCCTCTTGCAGGAAAGCTCCCACAGTGTCCTACAAGCGTAGCATGTTGCTTCATGTACGAGCATCGAGAATCAAAAACTATACTGACAGGACTTTCCTTCCAACCTATATTATGCTCCGACATGCTACACCATGTACTTTTCACGGAACAACATGAATGTGTACTGCAAGAAAAATATCCCTATGCTGCGGGGTTTTGGGATAAGCCTTGAGTGTGCTGGGACGAAGAGTAGCTCAGTAATGCTGATTTAAACTATGAAGATCTTGAAAAAAAATAGAATTTCGAGTAAATCCAAGTTTTAAAAAGTGAGCGGCGAAATGATATCATTGTGTGTCATTTGTTGCTGTCAAAGATTGGAATGGTTTTCTGTCTCGATTTTCGTGAACGCGTTTTCCTCTCCTTTTTTGAAATTTAGCGAAACATCCTGACCTTCGGCACCTTGTTGTTTTTTTTGCAACTATTGAATTTTGTTCCGTTCTACATATAATTTTTGCTTTCCTTCTATTTCTCTTCTCTTTGCATCTCGTGTATACAAACAGATCTCTTCTCAGTGGTACCCATGTGTATACGACTGGCTAAGAAGTCAGAAGTTTCGAAGGGAATATCGCAGAAGCGAAGATATTTGTGCTAATATTTGATATTTGCTACTGTGCATTGAGAAGTATTTCACCATTTCTATTCGTATTAGGCGCATTTCGGGTATTGAAAGATGGTCGAACATATAGTATCACCCTTCTCTCCGATGTATAAGCGCGCCCATGAATAGGACACACCTTCGTCATGGACAGTTGTTACTTCGTTTAGAAGATTTTCGCGTGTGTTGTTGCGCGTGCATAGAAGTACACGCAACAACGCACCTGGTTTAAGCATCTGGTTGATCTCACATCACATGTATTTATCGGATTTATCGGACAATCGTCTTAGAGTCATCAGTCGCAAACTATTAGGGTGCGATCATATGTTGCGATAGTATTGAATTGACGATTGGCAGAATTGATAAGAAGAATTAGATACGTATCGAATTATTGTATATGCGTCAGTTCTTCATTTGTTCGAATCTTCGCAGTCGCAAGGGATAAACTTGGTTATGAGCGGTGGTGGAGATTTGAAGTGTTAAACCTCTCCATTAATTTGAAGCTTTTCTTTTCTCGTCAATAATTCTGAATCAAATGCATAAATCATGTCCAAACAGTTCGACCGCTAGAGAAGACGAAGCGCTTGGTGGTGTAGAGCATAAGTCTTAATTTCGAATCACTTGTGGGCCTCCGAAGACGAATTTGTCGAAATGTTAGACCGATTCAATGAGTGCTGCACCTTCCAACCTCGTGAGGCAAAACAAAAATCCAAACAGTGTATCAAACATCGAGAATAATTTCTAGCGGTAGCTAATCAACATTTTATAAGCGTTTGAATGAATTCAATTTATTTTTCACGGCGCCTCGTACATTAGCATTTTGAAAAGCCTTCGATGCTGTCTTTCCTATCTTTTTATTTAGCTAGTATCTGTTATTGGTACGTCTTGTGTTCCTAGCTCGTTGATTAGTCTGCTGAACACCATATGATTTTCACCTGGTAGGGACTCGGAGACAGAGTTACAGTCCTGTCGGCAAGGACGACCAAGCACTGTGGGCAACGCGCACTGAATGACCCTGCATATGGCACGCTTTCTTAAGACCGCACGCTTATTATGTAGATCTGTCTTTGACAGGTCCCGCTGTCACAGACAGATCCATATAATAAGCGGTCATCCAGATCGCTCAGGGATCCTAGATTGTGCTTTCTGAAGTTCACTAAACTTATCTTTTATGGCAGGTATGTGCCACGAAATGAATGTGAAAAACGAAATTTGCATGCGGGTTTTGGATTTTATCCCTAACATTCCCTATTGCTTCACCGCGCTACGGCCTTTCAAGGAGAATCGTGGCGATATGGGATATTAGTCTCTAAAGCCGTGAACCACTGTCAGAAAAACCGGCTGGAGGTTGTGAGGCTGGATTCTTGACCGCTAACCTGGTGATTTTTTTTCACCTTCTATTCTCACCTTGAAGTCTTCCTTTTCATCCTCCGCCTTTTACATCATTATTATGTGACAGTTGTGTTTCGAATGAAATGTACAGCTTTCATGTTTTGAAGAAGACACATCATATATCAAAATTTTTCCGCCTTATACTGCTGATTGAAGTTTTGAATAGCAGTACTATCCAAAAACTGTTTAGGTCAATGATTTCTTTCAGTTCATAAATTAAGGAGAGCATTTCAGGTGGAGCAGCTTTTGTCACGAGAAGGCAACATTCAAGATCGCAATGCCGCCCGAGAACGTCTTGTTGTGAGTATTTTTGTATTTGAAGGTTTGATACGCAAGGACGTTCCTGCAACAAAGAATGAGTCTCTGTTCACGAAAACGTGTCTGGTTACTCCAGCGTAAAGTTTTTTCCTTGAACTTTTACAATGCTGGCACTGCAGAACTGTATCGCTAAGAGAGTAAGAGATAACTGAAAAGGGGTTCCATCTAGTACTCGGCTGATTGTGCGGGGATGCACGTGATTTCGCTTCCTTGTCGATAGTTTCAGGTATCGAGGGCTGTGTTGTAGCGCACCCTTCGTTGAATAACCGAGTCTAGTATCTACGGGTTCTACTCACTTCATTAATTCCTTGAAAATAGTGTGCAAACTTTGAAATCCACTTCGAACTGAAATTTTTCGAGACCACAAAATTTCCAATCAACCTGGAAAATCGAAATTCCTCAAGTGAGTTTTTGATACTTCATGGAGTTTTCGTTCACATTTGCACGCACGCAAATCTTTCTTGGGTTTTATCAACCCAATTATGCCTAAGTTTGGCGGTTGGACCAACTCTAGAAAAGGAAGGCTCGGAAGGGACGGATATTCTCCTGCACTATGGTCGTGACCAACGAGTATCTAGGAGTTGCGCTTTTGAAAGAGAGGATATCTCGTAGATGTGTAGAAGGTTACTTGTATTTAACGCCTGCATTTTTTTGCTAGTAGTACATCATCATTTGTCTCATCGTTAGGGTAGCAGCCGTTCGCTGAGAATAATTGCCTCTTGGGAAGAACCTGGCGCATTAGTTACAGGAAATGAAAATGCAGTGGGCAGGCTAGAGATTCTCAGTACGAAGTATGGCAGCTGTTAGTACAATATTGAAACCGTTTTTGCTGTCATCCTTAGATTGTCACCATAGGTGGTAACTCCTGAATGTCGTTTCTATAAAATGTGATTGAGTTAGCCCAGTTCCTCTTCAAGTTTAGATCCTTTACAGATGTCGTTGGGCGGCAAAGCACCAAAGGGAAAAGCTGTGAATTACAAGATATTGAAGAAGGAAAGAAAAGAGAAGAAGGAAGATGAAGCAAGGAAGGCAGCTGAAATGAGGGCGCTTCTTCGAGTCAATTCGACGAAGAAGAAAACAAAGTAGATCAACGGGCTATAATAATGGATTTGTGTTCTTTGAACTCTGATTTCTTGATAGGACACGCAGGCGTGGGCCTTGTATATGTATAAAGTTTTCAATGCCGAACAATCGTCACTTTGTTGTTGCGGTTTTTTCCGCATGAATATCACTGTGAAGTTTTTTATCGAACATTATCGAACATGTTTCAGCGCCAGCGTGGCAGTGTTGATAAGCTTCTATCATTTTATCCAGTCTTCTGGTAGAGTTTAAGCTGAAACTCATTGAGTAACGTTCATTCATTTCACCTGTTCTTTTTTTTCATCCTCATTGTCGAACGTTTGCAATTACCCTTGAGTAATGACCTTTGGGGCCGATGACCTTTCAGTTCGTGTCGCTCTGTTCTTCGACTAGACAGTTTTGTAGATGTCTACTTATGGTGTTCTAGCGTGCTGTTTCACTCATTTCATTAATCATTTCTTGCTCGTTTGTTCATGTGTGGTCTGATCTAGTTACTGAAGCAGCTTAGGATTTGGCAGGCACCAAAGGGAACGTGTGCCTATAGCGTCGTATCTGGCTGTCAGTCACGATCACCTGAGACCTCTAGTGTGTTGTGCTGGGACGCAGTGCTATTTTTATCTCTGAGGTATGTTAAGAGTCTGCGAACCTGCGCAATCGGAGACAGAAATGCTTCCGCGAAAAGTTTGCGATACGTATCGGCAGGCGGTTCGGCGTTTCGGTCAGCGCGAAAAGCGAGCGCCGTTCGCTCTGCCGTTTTTCTCTGGGGCGGGGTCAGCGAAATCGATACGCATCTAAACCTTTTCGATGAGTCGCGCTCAGATTTCGCTAGTGCATAAGGTTACATTCATGTCTTACAATTAATGCTGCCGTAACCGACCTTTTCGACGACTAGGCTGCCTAGATGGGATACCTATCGATCCCTCCTAATGGAATTGCTGTAATCGATCTCTTGGAGTGCGAATCGATGCTTATCTAATCTTCTGGGTGTATTTGCAGAAAACTGAATAAGTCTAGTTAACAGTAAGGTACGGACGCAGTCTAACTACATCAGCGAGGCCTCAAAGTCACGTTGTACAATTGCGAGCATATTCCTGAAACCGCTGCATACATCTTGAGATTTGTGAGAAGAAATTGATGCAAATCGATTTCTCAGCCCAAAAGTGAAGCTTGCGGTTCGAATCGACAGCGCGGAATGAGTGATAATATCCTCAGAATCGGTACGTGGTCAGTTCTGTTCGGCAACTACATGTGCATCTGATCTTCATCGCAAACTCTCTTGTTCTACTTCGGTATTGATGTGGCCTTTTTATTCTCATTTCACAGTCGTTCAAGCGCATTATCCTGTGAAAAGAGCTGAGATAGTGTGGTACATTGTATGTTTTAGGTAGTGGTGAGCTTGTAGGAGGATGCCTCGTTCTCACTCACGTTCGATGAGTCGCTCGCGGTCCCGCTCGTCTTCCCCTGTTCGCAACGGCAATGGAGTGGTAAGTGTGCCCATTATATGTTGTGATCGCTAATTGCACCTCAGCTTCTGTTACTGCACTGTATTGCAAAGCTTACCTTAGGTTGGACAGAAAGTTCTGCAACACTTTGACCAAAATTTGGGACCAAATTTTCTTTTACTAGATATCACAACTGATTTACAAGATAATCACCATCAGCAACTGAAACACTTGTCCTCCTTTCGCCTGGCTCCTCGGTTCCGCTTTTCTAGAACGGATGGTGAATAAACGGAGTAGGATCACAGTCCCTGATTGAGATCGATAATGTTTTGGCGTATCCTCATCGTGAAAGGTGAGTGTGAAGACACTGCTTCATGCTGGTAGAATGCGAGACCTGGGTCATCTTCTAATACTTTTGGAAGCAGATTGTGTTTGTTACTGCTGTGCTCGTATCTGCACTTGACTTGGTTAGCGGCTTTTTCGTTTGAGGAATTTGTGGAGCTCAAGTACGGTACGTGGTTCACCTCAGGAAACCAGCTCTATTTACCAAACAACGCCTTCACCAATTAGCCCTTTTAATGTGGTTAAAGGATAAGAATCTGAGCTACGATCGCTCGGCGCATTTAAACGTCCAAAAACATTCACTCCAGAAAAATTTCCACTGAAGAACAATTTCCTGGTAAACAAAAAATTTCCACTGGAGAACAATTTCCTGGTAAACAAGATCATAGAGATCATAGAAAAGAAAGAAGCATGATAGTTGTCATACGGGTGCCAAAGATGTTGCCAACTTACTAGTGGTTAAGTTCGGCTGCGTGTCCAAGTGGTTGAGTAAACGGTAACCATTCTGCGATTGTGGCCGACCAGTACATTGTCTGTCTGCAGATGGACATTGTGCCTGGCAAGCGACGTCCTTGCAGAAGATAATGCAAGTGTTACGACAGAGTGGCCCTACAGGAATGTAATGTCGTAAAGTACCTTAACCCTCGCGGGACTTTTACTCTCTGAAAGCTTCCACGAAGCGATTACACATGCGTTATCAAACCTCGGAGAACACTCTCCTTTTATAGGGAGTTAGAACAATTGGAATTTCTTATACTTTTTCTAGAGTGGAACAAATTGTTCAAAGTTTTGCAGGACTCTCTATTTCCAACTTATTAGTCTCATTTTCCCGTGCTCCTCAGGTTCTATTCATAGCTAATGCTGAATTAGCAAATTCATTAAAAGCAAGACGTGCGAACTATTTCACGCGTTCTTATGACACCATTGCTGGAAAATCAGAGAGACCGCGAAAAGCTGCGCATTGATCGATGGCTTTGCCAAAGTAAAGAATCGATATCTTATCGAAAGTGCCGCCCCGTTGACGACGATGTCGTCGATTTGTATTTAATCCTTTTCCTCCACTTCCCTCTTTTTCGCCCATTCAGTTGCGTGTATACTCCTTTTCACAAGCTCTCGTATTCTTATGTTCTGCAGTTCGGCTATGAGTACGAATGCGAACTAATCCCAGAAAACTATGTTGGTAAAGCAGTCATCCAGGGAGTCTCTTCTCATTGGGTTCTATAGTCCGTATGTGATCCTTTCCGTTGACAAGTCCATTCTTGAGCTTTCTCAGAGGGCTACGTCTGTTCAGGGCCACTTTTCTTCTCTACCCAAATTTTTTGATTGCCTGGGAAATCGTCTCGTTGCCAGCACGTACCTGTTTCTATTCCACTGTTTGCTTATTCCGCGCAAGCTATGAACAGAGCCGCATGAGGTTTACCCTATTTGAGGCATCGATCACGACACATATTACTCAATAGTTAGTGGAACTTGCTTCTTTTGAGAAAGATCTTTACATATTCGATGTCTTAGATAGAGGTCCTTCCTGTTGTCCGTCCAGTCTATGGTGCAAACTTCGTAATGCTAGCTGTAGCATTCTGTCTGTGATGAACTATTGCGTTGTTGTTCGATTCTTAATACTAACGCTCTCTATCTAACAAAACTGTTTGGGTTGTGGTTTGTGACATGCTAGCGGATGTACTCGGAAGTACACACGGTATCTAAAAGAGTTATTTCGGAGCAAACTGAAATTTTCTTACACCAAAACAAATATTTTTTTTTCTGCAAGAAGTAGAAGCAGATAGAAAATTTCTTGGTTCGCTGGATTCATTTGTGATGAGCGAAACCAACACGAAATATCGGACTGTACCCTCCATTCTATAATCTTTGGAGGCAGTTACGATGGAATAATTTGATCACTGTTGCCAATTTATGGGCTGTAGTTATGTGCATTGTAAGGTGTATAAAAGTCGTGGAAGGATCTGACCAAGGAAGGTCATTTTGGAGCAAACTGAAATTTTCTTACACCAAAACAAATATTTTTTTTCTGCAAGAAGTAGAAGCAGATAGAAAATTTCTTGGTTCGCTGGATTCATTTGTCAACAGGTCAGTCAGCTTTGTCTTACCATGTGCCTATCGCCTTCTTAGTCAGTCGACCTCTTCCATTCCACGCATTATGAGACAATGGACGAGCTAGTGAGACGGTGCTCTAAGCGGTAGAGATATTCATCTTCAGGGGTCACATATCCTATAAGGACGGCATTCTAGCAGAATTTGAGATGCTGAGAAAACTTCGAAATGGTGAGATTGGGCTAGGTTGCGTTCATACTTTGCGTCAGCGCCGCCGAACTTTTTGAACGTTCGTACGTCAGCGGCATCGATCTAGCGCACTCCAGCGTGCAACGGCGTTTGAGCGACTAATAGGAAAGTGCACGTGTCGATCGATTCTGTAAGTCTTCATACCTCGCTCACAAAATCGTTCCGCAATTTCGAGGTAAGATTTGTGCTCAGCCTCCCAAGGCAAGTACGCCTGTGTACATCGCGTGCAAATGGTCGGACTGACCTATTGGCCTTTTCTGATAAGGTCTGATAAGTTATGCCTTAATCGTACAACCACCGTACGGGCAAAAAGTTGCCAAATTATCCACTCTGACTTCATGTGTGGGGTCTGACTTCTTCCGAAGAGAGCATCGCTAAAAGACTTTTCGTGGTGAATTCTCGAAAAATAGAATTGATAAGTACTTAGCTTTGTTGGCTAATCATGCCATTTGTGAATTTTTCAATGTCGCTGAGCGTGTATTTTGTGGAAATTCACCGAAAGCCATAATGGTCAAGTACAAACAGACATTCCGTGTGAATTTCCCTTTAATCAGGCAGCGTCTGGATTACTAGCCGTGACGGTAGTGTTTTCAGCGCGTGTCATTGCTACTTGAAGCTTGAGGACTAGATACTAGGGAGAACTTGTAGATATGAACTAGAACGTCCTCAAGAGTCGTTTGAAAGCCAATGAAAAGTGTATCGTTAGAAATAATCTTGGTGGAGGAGGGGAGGGGAGTGAATACATCTCTGTAGAATAAACAAAATATTGCACCTTTTTGAATATGAAAAAGAAAAACATTTGGCTGGAAAGATTTTGTATACTCAAATTGTTGCTGAGTGCGACGTTCGCTTCCCCCTGCTTTTGTGGGCAACATCCACTTCGCTTCGCTTCTTATTTTCCTGCATGAATGTGCATGAAGTGCTTCTTCCCACAGTTGCATTCCATTCGAGCGTTCCAACCATAGCGGAAGCACAGCGTTTTTGCGTGAGATTCGGAGATTTTCCGACGTTTATAGTCGTACAACAGATTCAGATTCGCGAGCGCATCATCGGATCGCGCGCCCATGAACGGCGGCGCTCCATCGCCAAACGATGCACCTCCGCAACGGCACAGTTCAAAGCGGCACTGTGTGAACGCGCCCAATTTGAATTCTTCGTTACGGCGGCGCACTGCTTTCCTTGTGGAGCGCTCCCAGTCGCGGTCGCGCGATGAAATCGAGCGATCCGACCGCGCGATCGCGAAGTCTGAACCCCGAGGTCACAGGTCAACGCTCGAACTGAGTGCAGCTGACTCTATGTTGGCTTATGATGATAGATTACTGTGTTAGTGCCTTCCTTCGCGAGGTCGGAATTTCATTTTTGAAGTTGCGATTGCCAAGGCTCACATTAACGCAGTTATTCCATATGCATGTTATGTGTTGTAGGTCACCCTAACAATTTTCTAATGTCAAAAAAATGTTATTCGTTAGGGAGGGGTTTCGTTTGCGAATCATCTGTCATATTCTTCGCTTTTGTTGATTGGTGAATGCGATTGTCTCGTGACGAGCTCAAGCACATTCATGGTTGGCGAGTTAGAAGAGGCAGCGAAGAAAATGAAGAACATGAAGACCAATGAAATTATGAAGTAAGGAGAAGAAATGAACAGCGACTGCTAAAATCACGTTGACAAGAAAATGAAGATTCGTCTGTGTGGTGAGTATGCACCATTGGAAAACAAGGTTCTTGGCTGGAACACCGTAACCGCTTCTTGTAGAATCGCGAAATTATTTAAGGCGTAATGCTGGCCATCAATTAGGATTTCCTGAGCTCATAAACTTAGCATCAGCGAAGTGGTAACATAACTGGAATTGTTATAATAGCTCGAACCACTTGTTTTGAATGGTGAATTTTCCTCGTGCACTGGGGGTGTGTGACAGGTGTGTCATTATTATCGAAATTCAACTTGTTACTATTTAGCGCGGAAGATCTTCGTCGCGAACTCTGTCAAGGTCCAGGTCGCGTACTCGTTCCCGCTCTCCTGTGAGATCTCCGTCGCCACGTGATAGACGTGGCCGTAGTCGGTCTCGTTCGCCGCATCGACGTAGACGAGTTTCACGCTCTGCGTCAGGATCAAGGAGTGGAAGCCGATCATCGTGAGTTTTTTCAGAACAGTTGGATTGAAAACAGCGGGATGCTTTGGTTGATATCAGTGGTTCAGAAGGAGTCTTGCTTCTGAAGTCAGAATCTTTTGCGATACTTTCCGAAAAGAACTTGCCCCGATCCGGCAACCTAGTTATGGTGCCCCCCTCCCCTTGTGAGGAACAGTAAAGAGTGACGTTCACTTGCAAGGTTTGTGGAGAAATTTTGAGGTATAATCTTAGCATAAGAGGATTAGGTGATATAAATGGCGTGAACGCGCTAGTGATAGGTATGCTTGGAGAATATTCAGGCGCTATTTGAGAGTAGATAATTATATGGGGTTCTAGGGTGGTCAGTGATTGAGCACTGTGTTACGGATTAGATCTAAGGCCAAAGAATGTGTTTGAGTCACTGAGAAAGGTTACAGTATTGATGGATGGGGTTCCATTCAGAAAGTTTTGTTCCGTATTGTTCTCTGTTATTATGTTGTCTGTTCTGTATTGAAGGTATATAATTATTAGCTTTTCAGGGATCGGCGTGATTCGCGACGCTCTCGCTCGCGTAGTCCACGACGTCGGGATTCGTACATGCGAAGCAGGCGAGACAGTGGAGACAGGTATGCGCTTACATCCCTTGAATTTATTTTTTCTTACTGTCTTTAGCGATGTTACATTGGATGCGTTCATACCGCGCAATTTGAGAATCGTAAGTCTGTGATGGATGCGCTGCGTCCCAACGATAATCATTGGACCTAGAAACTGTTAACTCAGTCACATTCTAACGGAACATCTTTCGACTGCTATAAAAGTCCCAAAATTGTCGATTGAACTGTGGGACGCAGTGGCGCGTCATATTCGCTGGACTCGCAGAGTCTAAACGCGGTCTCACTAGCACTTTCTAGCCATGAATAACTTCGTGATATGAACGATGCCAACATCAAATGAAAATCGTATTTTACAGAGGAAGCAGATGGAGGGGTCGTCCGACTAGAAGAGAAGATCCCGATCCTTGCAGGTAGGAGCAGCAACTTTTAGTCACCCCTTTTGGACTATTTCCACTGTTTGGGTTTACTCGAGATCGAGAGCCAGATCCATGGTCAGCAGTGACTCAATAACGATTTTTTTTTGTCAGGTGCCTGGGTTGTTTCAATCTGAGTGTGTACACTACCGAGAAGGATTTACGAGAGCTTTTCGGAGAATTCGGTGAAATTGAAAAGGTAATTTTGTGATTGCTATCAACTAACAAAAGTGTAGTGATCTGGTTTACAGGTTGAACTGGTTTACGATCATCCCACAGGACGTTCCCGCGGCTTTGGATTCGTGTACTTTGAACGTCTAGAGGATGCGTGTGTTGCACGAGATAAGCTGACCGGGCAAGAGATAGATGGGCATAAGGTAACTATTTTAACCAAACAATTCTTGTGTGAGCGTTACTGATTGTCATCTGAATTTCTGAATGGTTTCAGATACGCGTCGATTATTCGCTGACAAAAAGAGCACACACTCCAACACCCGGTCAGTATATGGGGGCTGTTCGAGGAGGTCGAAGGACTTATGGATATGGTTCAGGTGGATACAGGTGAGGGCGAAAATAAGATAGGGGTGCTTGTTTTATTAGTTTCTGCTGTAGAAGTGTTAATCTTGTTCATTTTTTAGAACTGAGCGTCGAGAATCGTATAGGGACGGTTACGTAGGACGTAGTAGTCGGTAACTACTTATCTATTTCAATCCACATGGAAGAAGTACAAGGAAAATGGATTTGAATAAACTGTTTCAGCCGTCGAACACCTTCTCCTCCGCGTCGAGAGCGCCGTCGTTCCCGTTCTTATGATTAGACTGGTTGTGATGTTATGTTTGTTCACTGAACTATACTTTTGATGGGTGGCTACACCCGAACGTAAACTTTGCTCTTATATAATTTCGTTAGCATTTCCTCAGTTTAATTCTTTTGTATTTCTTTTGCCGTTTGGAAGTTCATGTTTACTCACAGTGGTCTCCTATTCCGCGTGTAATACAATGTACATTATTTGTTGAGTGGTTAGAATAAACAAATTGCTCGAAGCTGAGAACATCCAGTTGAATGCTGTTAGGTCATCTAATTCAAAAATGTTGAAGGTTTTATTGAAATAAAACGAAGATGAAAGCAGTTAAAAAGTAATATTTTGAGTGAAGTTATGTAGTACCCTCCCATCATTGACTCGCCACCGGTGTCCAGGGATCGTTTAGACACCTAACATCTTCGTTTTTTTTTCAACAAGTCAGGACACAGTACTGGTTGGGGATTTTAGTCGAGTCCGTATCGATGCCCACTATTGTGGAGCGAGGGATCATAGTGACGCTGCTATATCCGACATGTGCCCTGCTTTCATCCTCAGCATGTTAGCTGTAAGTCACCAGGTGCGGTTTAAATAGACCTCGGCATAGCTTTAGTGTAGACCTTCTACGCTAGACTTTCACGACGTTGTTGACTCTCTTTTGTCTTACATACTTTTCGGCGGAACTGCCCTCTAGAGCCATGGAAGTTTGAAGCAATTTATGGGTATCTGATTATACGTTTCTACTATTCTACAGAAAATAGAAAAGAGGTCATTACCTAGCCCTAGACACGACCACTTACAGTGCCACGGTTCTGTAAACTATTCACCTGGTGGCCGGAAGTAAGACAATAAAGAAGAATGGTCGTTTCATTACGATATCTGCTGCTTAACGGTGTGATTCCGCTCCGAAAGTTACCACGAGAAGCTTGTGTCACGAGCAAAAGGGCTGACCCCAGCCGGGGCTTGAACCAGTGCCTCCGGAGTGCCGGTCGGCAGATATCCCCTAAGCCACTTGACCCGCTCCTTATCCCTCAACTCAATGGCCTTTTGCGCTATAGCCTTCTAATGCTCACATCTTTAATGTTGAACCCTTAAGCCGATAACGGTGGTGAGCCGTGAGGTTGAAGGTTCACATTATGGCGTTATACAGAGCCAAGACGTGGAATGTAGACTCTACGCTACGAACTTTCACGATCCGGTGTATGACTCCTCTTGTTGTCTACAGTATTTCTCGGCGGAAACTAACCCTCAAGAGCAGTGGAAGTTTGACAGCAATTACTTTATGGGATATCTGAATGTATACGTTTCTAACAATTCTACAGAAAATAGGAAAAGGGTCATTACTTTAGCCTAGACACGACCACTTACAGTGCCACGGTTCTGTAAACTATTCACCTGGTGGCCGGAAGTAAGACCAATAAAGAAGAATGGTCGTTTCATTACGATATCTGCTGCTTAACGGTGTGATTCCGCTCCGAAAGTTACCACGAGAAGCTTGTGCCACGAGCAAAAGGGCTGACCCCAGCCGGGGCTTGAAACGAGTGGCCCTACCGGAGTGGCCGGTCGGCAGATTTCGCATAAGCCTTGACCCGCTCCTATATCCCCTCACATTCAATGGCCCTTTCGCGCATATAGCTTAATGCTCACATCTTTAATTGTTGAACCCTTGAGCCGATAACGGTGGTGAGCAGTGAGGTTGAAGGTTCACATTATGGCGTTATACAGAGCCAAGCAGGGCAGAGCAAGGGATTGCGCAGAATTCGCATGATACTCTCTCTTCAAAGAGGATCCCAGTGTGAAGTGTTCATATGTTCGAATCGAAACACTTAAATGCAATTGGCACGATAATTTGGTGCTCGGCCTAAAATGCTAGCAGGGCGCTATATAGTGGGGAAATGGCGAAAAAACGAAGTGAAACGGTCAAAAACTGCGAAGAAAAGCCTTCGTTCTCAATGACTCAAAAAGCAATTTCGGACGAGTTTCCGTAGGCATCTTGCCAATAACCGCTACGGTAGGTACGGCTGCACGTATGTACTCATATATCCATGCAGCACCCCAGCCGCTTCATATTTTTATTTATTATTTACTTAACAAATGAACAATACGAGCACTAGGTACGGTCGTCCACTTTAGGTGGGCGCTTGGGTCGGTATGTTGTAACCTGATAGGTCTTATAGGAGCAGCTTCTTTGAAAGAGGCGCTACGCAACGCCTGCTCAGGGTCGCGGAATTCTGTCCTAGCAAGCATATTAATCCTACTCGTCTTAAAAGTTTGTCGTGCCAACTGCCTTTAAACACTTTGAACCTAATAAAAACTTGTGGCAGCAGCACAACAACAACCCTTTTCACTGACTGCAGTATCTCAGATCGCTGAGGAAGGTGCTGATTGTAAGTGTCGAAGTATTCGAAGGAATTAATGAGAATAAATTTTTGTGCAGAAACTTTTGTATACTTTTCTCTCTGGTGTCTTTTGCAGTAAAAATTTTTGACCTCTCTCTATCTTTGTACATTCAGTAACAAAAAACATTTCTGATTTCCCTTCCCCCTCCATTCTAAGGAAATACCACAGTTGTCAAATCGTTGTTTAATTGACCAACACACCAGTTTTCAGCTTTGGACAGCCACTTCTCCGCAAACAACTTTTTTGCAATTGATAGCCGGGCCAGGATGTAGAATACCTGCGCTGGATAGGGGCATCTTTTTTTCGTATGGCCCTAAGTCCGAAAACTTCCGTGTTGTGCTTTTATGTGAAATTCCGGGGCAGCGAAAGGTCCAATCCTCCATCCTTGTACAATTTCCAATTTGTCTGAAGGCTGCTTAAGTAAGTCTGTGAAATATAGCTTTTCGTTGAAATGAATGAAAACCTGTTTATTCGGCATGGAATTACTCATATTCGCATCCCTCCATGCATTCGTCGCCCACACAGAGATGTTTGAAAGGTATAACTTTGCATAG
>MU948486.1:0-13032 GCA_036418165.1 Cooperia oncophora
TGGTGGCAAGAGACATGATACTGCTCCTGACAAGGGCTTAGTATCTGTCCCCCTCCCTACTCTGCTTGCGATTGAGCTTCACCACTGTGGTCCAGGAATCGATGAGCAAAGGCTTGGTGAGCCAGGCACTTTCTATCCTTGAGCTATATAGACCAAATTGATTCAACCGCTAAACTCTAAAGATTCTTCCAAAAGTAAAAGCTTAAAGATGTTTGTCAGTGAGGAGTGATAAGGGCCACCAGCAGACGGACTGAAAGCTGCTCAACGGAAACGCTAGGAAATAAGTAGCTTCCACCAAGACTTGGATAATGTTACCACCGAACTTCTTTCAACCGCTAAGTTGCCCTATTTCCATCAAATGGTGGGTGTTTTAGAAACGTGATAAGCATCAGACATTGGCAAATGTTCATTAAAAAGGTGAAATATGGTGCAGTAAGCCGTACTTTGAGACATGGAATCAAGTGTTAGTGGTCAGCACAGAAATCCTATCAGCAATCAGCACCCCGGCCGGACGCGCAGTAGTGTGCGTCAGCCAAACTGGTAAGTAATAACATAGTGTTTGCTTACTGTTACCTGTGGTTTCTAGCGCAAGCAGTAGTATGCCGCTTCTTCGAGCCCACGTCCCATGCTTGGCCCTTACTGAGGGCAGTTTGGAAGTTTTTGGCCACTTTTGCCTTCACTGTTGGACCAGTTAGAATCTGCGACCACACGAAAACAATCGGAAATCGCATTTTAAGAGCCATGATTCACAGTCTTGATAGCTGGGGCGTGTCGGATGCCTACCTACACTGAGCCAATTGCTACTTGGGGATATACTTGGGTAGCGCCCACCGCATGGTCAGCTATTTGATGCCTATTTGACGTCTACGATCCCTCAATAACGTTGGGCTCTGCATCCGGGATCTCTTGGCTTCAGAGTAACCGCGAGTTTGATGAAAGTGGAATGCGTGGCGCATTCCAAAAAGGATTGATTGAAGCTGAAAGCTATCTTTTGCACTTTCTATTCAATCCAGTTATGTGGATGTTGCCGCTAATTGAATTTGGTTGTGTGGATGTTTTTGAACGATTTTGAAATGTTGAGTACCAATAGCTGGCGCTATTTGTCTGCTTTATGCATGAGTCACACCCGCCAGCTATTACCGCTCGTCATCGAATTCTCTGACCTCAAAACTGATGATGGGTTTCTCAAAGTTCAATTGAAATCGTTCGAAATTACCCACAGAAATGTTGCCCGCCTCTCGTTCTTCAATTGTGGCTTTCCTGTTGTCGTGATGTCGTCAAGGACACCCGTCCTCAAGTTGTATGTAGTAGTAATAGCATTTTTTGTAGGATCTCGTTTTTCGCATATCAGTGCGAAAAAAGGCAACTGTCATGACACCAAGGCCATTATGCGCTGTGTAGGACTTAACGGGGTCGTATTCGGCCGCTTGAGAGAGCGGTCGTATTCCGCAAGAGAAAATTTTTATGAATGTTTTCTCAATTTCACGCTCGCTTTGTTCCCACTAGTGGGGAGATATTCTTCACGAGTTGCCCAATGTAACCGCCAGCGCTCACCTTCAGTCCGGGGTCCACGAAGAAAATATTGGTCTTTCCATTCCAGGTACGTCCGGTCCATACCATCAACCCGCGCCTTGACGACTGTGGTGAAGATGATGTCCTAGACCGTGGCGACGTTGTCGGAGCTGCTCTGTTACGTAGTAGTTAAGCGTTGTCTACCCATTCCCACCCCCTTGACGGCATTCTTAGGGAGAAACTGTTTATTGTGTGGCCGGTTTATGAGAGGGTTCGTTCTGAAGGACGAAAATATAAGGGTCCGTACCTTTTCAGCAAGTATTTTCTACTGTATGATGATAAGCCGCCGATTTTCGCTGTGATACAGTGCGCGACCCGTAGGGTTAGACTTTGACCTTCTGAATCGTTCTTTAAACTCAATCATTAGTACGTTACAAGCCAGTCCCTATTACCTTAATATACAGGGGGGGCCAAAAAAAGTCACTTTTCTTCATTGACTTTCGAGGCGCTATAAGTTACACTTTATTAAATTCTGATCGGACATTTTTACCACCATATTAAAGAGCATATCAAATACTATCATGACACTCCGCCACAGCCTTCTGGACGAGCGCCATCGAGAGATTCTGGCACGCGACCGCGATGTGGTGCCTGAGATCAGCGAGATAGTCGATTTCTCCGCCACCGTAGACCACCCTATTGAACTCCGCCCGAACCGGGTAATTGAGGGGATTCAGGTCAGGTGACCTACTTGGATATTCCATCTTCTTTCTCAGCTTTAGGTACTCAGCCCCTTCCATTCCAAGTAGGCGAGTGTTTCTCCAACGCCCTTCGATTTCATGTGGTGGCACTCAATGCTGTAGCAGTACAAAGTTTCCAAGAAGGTACGGGCGACCACATGTGAGGAGGATATTCTTCACGAGTTGCTAACCGCCAGCGCTCACCTTCAGTCCGGGGTCCACGAAGAAAATATTGGTCTTTCCATTCCAGGTACGTCCGGTCCATACCATCAACCCGCGCCTTGGCGACTGTGGTGAAGATGATGTCCTAGACCGTGGCGACGTTGTCGGAGCTGCTCGATGTTGGAGGTCTCCAGATCGAGAGTACTGGTCTCCAGGTAGCTATCCATGGGTGACTCCATACTAGAAGTTTCGCAGCTGTTTGGAGGTGACATGAATTCCAAAGGTCTTCTCCAGTCAGGCTGCGACTGGAGATGACTTCATATTTTGGTGTACATGAAGGTGATGGGCGAGAGCCAGCTCCTGCTTATCGAGGAACATCTTGGGTATCTTCCGCCCTGGTACTCGTATCCACGTCCTGTCTGGGCAGCGAAAACTTTGCTGATATGTGACTCGGTCGAAGTGACTTTTTTTTGGCCCCCTTGTATATAATTTTGCTACGTTTGTTTGTTTGTTAGGAAGTTGGACCTCACCTAGAACAACTGAGAGAGGTCAGATCAGGTTGTGCTGGGTACGGCATAGGATTGGATGTACCAAGTGCACAGAATCCCACCCACAGGCGGGGCATGTGCCAGAAGTGAGCGACTTTCCAGACAAAACTTCCAGAGCAGCTCGGAGATGGAGAAAAAGTGGATCCACAACGTCAAGGTTCAACGAGAAAAAATGAACCGAAATGGGTGTGCCCGCTCGAGCTGGGCGTAGCTCCCCCACACCTCGTCTCTTCTCCCTGTTCTCGAGAGAGCTTCTCGCACAAAATTCGATGAAGAAGAGGAACATCCGACGAGAGTTCGTTTGTGATATCCCGCCCACAGCGGGTGGAGCGTGGACCTCAAGCATGAGGACTGTACCCCAAAGCAATGCAGAAACCGGATAAAGTGAATTCACGTAACAAGGAGTCAGTGGATGGGAGGAGGTAAAGGGAGACCTAAACTAGGAGGAGCGTGCACCGAGGTGAACGGAGCCAAAGTCAAATTCCGTGTTTCGGTTAGAGAGATCCTTAGAGACCGGGAAAAAATTGAACAAGGTAGGCAAAAGGATGAGGTGACGAAGGAAGCGAAGGAGACACACTTACAGAAGGAGAAACGTGCGCCAAAGTGTGTGGGGTCAAAGTCAACGACTTCTTACTCGGTTCCAGAGCAATCCAAAGTTTGATGATTTATTTATCTTCATATCGCCTCCTACTTATCACCATTGATCCCATGCTACCACTTGGATCACTGGCTGACGTCGTCATCTTATTTGATGAAGCACATTTCCAAGAACAGGGGAGGACTGGTTTGCCTTGAGGGCACACTTCCGCGATTAAAAGTCGAGTGTGTATGATTTGAAATGCGGCCGACATTATAAGCAAGCCAATGCTGAAAAAAAAAGCCACGGAAGTTTCCTAGGTAGGACCTCCTCCTATCGTATCCGAACTTATACGAGCATGTCGCGAACAGAGGGCGCGCTTGGACGAGTTTTCCCTCATAGGTGTCAAAAACTTATTATCCGGTGTCCTGCGGAAGCGCCAGTGACATTCTCTACGCAATCTTGAATCTTTCACGGTTGCTGCTTGAATAGCTTTGTCTCGAAAGCACGGCAAACAGCTCCAACAAGAAAGACGATCCTTTGCATTTCATAGTAGTGTGGCCTTTGTTCTGGGATTGTGTTCCTTCTCAATTTTGTTCGGAGATGCAGAGAACCCCCATTCCACTCGGGATTCAAATCAGGCTTTCCTTGCTTCGAGTGCCAGAATCTGAGACAGTTTTCATTTGGATTCCTCTATTTGCTTCATAGAAGAAGTTTAGTGATGGGAAGAAAAACCCAACTGGACTGCATGTGCAGCAGCACATCCGGGCAGAGCATTAAAGGCAGTTGGCACGACAATTTGGTACCGGGCCTATAATGCCAGCAGGGCGTTATTTAGCGGGAAAATATCGAAAAACGAAGTGAAACGGTCAAATACCAAATACCTGCGAAGAAAAGCTTCCGTTCTCAATGACTTCAAAAGCAGTTTTGGACGAGTTTCCCGTAGGCACTTGCCAGTAACCCTTACGGTAGACACGGCTGCACTCATATATCCATGCAGCACCGTGGCCGCTTCATACTAATCCCTTCGCTTCATATTTACTTGGCAAATGAGGCGAAACGAGCGCCAGGTACGGTCGTCCATTTGTGGGCGGGTGGGGCATGTTAGGCGTTCAGGTCGGTATGTTGTGGCTTTATGGGCCTTATCAAGGTACCTTCTTCAAAAAAAAGGCGCTATGCAGCACCTGCTCAGGGTCGCGGAATTCCGTCCTGCTAGACGTATTGATCCTACTCGTCTTATCGTGCCGACTCTGCCTTTAAAGGCAGTTGGCACGATGGTTTCCTACTTAGCCTAAAATGCTAGTAGGGAGCTGTATAGTGGGGAAATGGCGAAAGAACGGAGTGAAATCAAAATCCGGCGAAGAAAAAGCCTCCGTTCTCAGTGACTTGTAAATCGATTTCGGACGAGTTTCCCGTACGCATCTTGCCAATCACCGCTACCGAAGATACGGCTGCATATGTGTACCCATATATGCATGCAGCATCACCGCCGCTTCATACCAATCCCTTTGCTTCATAATTTGCTCAGCAAATGAATGAATACGAGCGTCAGAAACGGTCGTCCGTTGGGCGGGCGGGCAAGGAAGGCGTTTGGGACGTAAAGTTGTTGCTCAATAGGGCGTTATAGAGGTACCCTCCTTGGAAAAGGCTTCACGCAGCGCCTGTCCGAGGTCACGGAATTCTGTTAAGCCAGTTGTACAAATCCTACACCTGTATAGCGATTTATCGTGCCAACTGCCTTTAAGCAGCCCATCCTCACTACCTGTCAGCACTTCAGTGGGTACGTATGGTATCTATGAGTCTCACCCACACATTTAAAATTTTCTGAATAGGGAACCAGCTCTCTCATTGAATTAAAGAAAATTTCCTAGTACCTGTCTCCTGTCATGCAATATTAGAGGGTTCCTGAGTTTCATTGATCATATGTTGCACCACAGAAGAAAACTGTCTCCTTTATCTAATCATAACGTTTTTCGCTTGAATTCGGTTCCTTTTACTTCATTTTACTTATGCCGTACTCATTTCATTTACTTTATCCTCCATCATGCATATTATGCAGCAGAATGCACGTAGCGAGCTCGGAAAGAAAACATTATGCACTAAATGGGTTGCCGCCGAAGAAGGTCCAATGAATGAAAGGGTCGAAAGTAGGCTAAGTAAAATAAATCCCTTGTCCAGTACTTCATTGTATGAGGTAACGGTGAGAGGACTTCCAGCGTAGAAAAGCCAAACGGAAGAGGAAATGGTGAGAAAATACAATAAGACAGCGCCATACGGTGATGAAATGAAGTGATAAGGGCGTAGAAAGACCCTCCACAGGCGGGGCCTGGCCACACTAGCAAACCTGCAAACCAAACTCACCAACTGGTGCTGCGCAAGTGACTATCATGGAAGGGCAGGAATGACTTTGCTGCTTTTACCCGCTTTTTTCAGTTGATATGAAGAACAGTGATCTGTCTGGAAATAGAAGAACCTCCACTGTAGTGTTATTATAGATTTATCAACTCTGGTGAAACTGATCCTTCAGGCTCTTAGAAGGTTTCGAGGTTACGCGGCTCGAAAATGATTAGTTCCGCCCCTCAAAATAAAGACAAGTAGCACAAAACAGAAGAAAAAAGCAGAAAACATCCGCACGAAGTGCCTCATATGGGCAGGCGTTACGGTAGCCAGTGGATGGACGGTGGCTTCGTTGCCAACGAATCTCTCTTTCCTCATGTATTTTGAAGGTGCAGAAGTAGTACATCTTTCATGCTTGTGGACAGGACTACCGTATCCAAAGAAAGCGTTATCGCATCGAATGATTACGGAGCGAGTCATCAAGAAGAAACGGGTTGATACTCTCAAAGCCTCAAGAAGATCAATTTCGACTGTTCAACTGCTTAACGTCCAGACGTATTCGTCATAAGGTCCAGTAAACTTTCTAGAGGCGTAAAATCCTCTGTCGAATGTGTGCATAGATAGCAGGTATTCTAGGGGAGACGATTTAGTGAATATTTGTTCGGGGCCCCCAGCTCATGCTATCCCTAACTTGAAGAGACCTAGGGTGTGCAAGGGGGTTACAAGGCTTCGATAAGCTGGGGTTCGAGCATTTGTACGGAAGAAAATAATGAAGAGGAAATAAAGAAGCAAGGGAGGAAAATAAAGTAAGAGTAAGAGTAAAGAAAGGACTAACTAGGGAAGGTTCGTCAGGTCGAAGTGGCCATTTGTAATGAGATGTAGCTCACTAGACGTGGTTTTGGACGCTGATCTCGAATATGCCTTTGAAATTTGCAGAACGATTTTCTGAACGGAGTTATGAAGGTTTGTTAGAATTAAAATGAAGGAAAACAGAGTCGAGCGCGGTTGCCAGTCCATGGTTAATAGCGGGGAGCACCATCTGCAGTCACGGCAGCTTGGTGTAGTGGGTAATGGCTTGCTTCACGGGGTATACGTATCGAGAGGGTTCGGATTTCTGGAGGGACTTGTCTTTTGCATTTTGTGGGAATGTCCTCTTTAGAGTTTAGTATATCACTCAAACACGAATATGGGTGCCATATTCGCGTTCATGTTGAACAACACTACCGGTTGGGAGACAAGTTTTCTAGCCAGATGTGAGATTTTGACCTAACTTTGAAAAATGCGGTAGCAGTTGATCGAATGATGGTCAAAAAGTTCCAGGGGTCTCGTGCCGATTGCTTGTCTTTGGACGGAATTTGCTTTTAGATACCAGGAAAACTGGAGCAGTAACAAAATGAATGCGTTAGAAGAGGGGAGACGAGGCTTGTGCAGGAGAATGTATCTGCAGCTCAATAGGTGTTAACATCAATAGAACTAACCCGTGGATGCTTCACTTTTCGAAGTAAAGTCAAAATGGCAGATTTTGGCTAGAAACCTCTCCCTAGGCGTAGTTCGCCCCGATAAACACGAATATGGCACCCGCTCAGCGCGAAAACGCCTGCACTCCGCGCCAAGGGCACCTGTACACCCAAAAATTCTCCTAGATCACAAGGCACCAAACGCGCCAGAAAGCGAACCACATACTGCTTTTCAGGCGGCTCGAGGAGAGCGCCAATGTAGTAGTGACACCACAACCACTTTTCGCCACGTTTGCGCAAGAAGCAAAAAAGTTAAGCTCAGCAGGGATCCGATCCCACGACCTGTTGCGTGGTAAACGCGGTGGAAAAAGCTCCACAACTCCGTTCAGAGAATCGTTCTGCAAATTTCGAAGGCAGATTCGAGATCAGCGTCCAAAACCACGTCTAGTGAGCTACATCTCATTACAAATGGCCACTTCGACCTGACGACCTTCCCTAGTAAGCTAAGCAAAGCTTCACGGTGACAATATTTTCTGAAACGCGAAAGAATAAGAAAGTACTCAACCTTCTACTAATCCCAGACAGGGTTCCCTGCTCGACTTCGCCCTTCGTTAAGATTTTGCTGGGTGTTGTCCCAGGAGTAGTTCGACTTCCTGGACACAAACCCGACGCCTGCTTGGCTCAAACCATCTGCCAAACCGTCCTCGGCACCTATTTCGTTGAACTTGTTACGCAAAGAATTCTTGGTACGATGAGAAAATACATATGAAGAATACGTTTTTTCAGTTGCTAGATCGTATTGCTTAAGGGTGAAAGGTACCTGGTCGTGTGTAGGCTCGTCGGCGCCGCAGTCATCTATGGCTTTGGAGTGGGCAAGGAAGTTTTCCTTCAGAGGAGATGTGATATTGGTATTCAGAGATTCAATCTACCCTAGGCTCCGAGTAATCCGGCTAGGCCCCACAGGGGAAACTGGGCAAAAGGTAGCCTGATTTTTGGCCAGTGAGGAGTAAAGGACAAGTAGCGCTAGAAAAGAGCTTTTGTTCAAACATTTCTATGACCTGATGTTTGTGTGCTCCGTTCTGTCAAATTAGAAGGCCAACAAGTCCACATAACGACGTCATTCAGAGGCTGTTGGGGGCCGCCTAATAGACATCCATTATGAGCTTTCTGAGCAAAAGAGCATTTCCGGTTTTCAATGCAGTAATGAGATCCTTGAAAACTGCAAAAACAAGTAAGGAAATGATGTTAGCGTTAGATCTCTCACTTGTATTTTTCGTTGAGTTATATGAATTGCTATAAATAGTCCGAGGAGTTGAATTTCCAGTACAAGAATGTTCGCTTCTAAATTATTTATAGTTGGATTTTGATCTCTACATTCATTGCTTCTTTCCATTCATGTATTCCTTTGTTCCTTCAGTTCTATGCTTGTGTGGAATTCTTGCTTGGACCATTTAAATAGAGGCTGTCGCATTACTTTATCTTCACTTCAATGTCTATGATCGAGCTAGCACCGTCGTTAAAATACTTAAGTTTGAATATTTATTCTAACTAAACTTGATTTTCAGATGTTACCCGCAACGGTTGCTGGTGAATATCCTCCACCACCACTGGTCGGTAAACCGTTTGCACAGACCGCGATACCGTATTCCGTACTATTCGTCGTCGGTACATTGGGAAATACTGCCGTTCTAGCATATGTATTTTTTATTACGAGGTCAGTCATCCTGGCAGAATTTTTGAATGGATTCCTGACTTGGCTGGTTGAGAGGGTGTGGTGGCAGATGTGGAGTCCCCGCACATGGGCAAGTCATACGTTGGAGAATCCTCAACACGAGGTCGTGCCTGCGAAGGAGGGAGAGTCGTACCCGTCCGATCCTGCCCGGGATTGGAGTCCGTGATTGCGACCACGTTAACCCCTCCCTCACCGCTTCGAACAGCTTTCGGCGAAACTTTCCTTTGAATTTGTTGGAAACCACGAGGGAAAGTGGAAGTAGCGAAAAAGCCGCGTAAGATGATAAAGGGGTAGAAGGGGAGCGTAAGTGAGAGAAGGCATAGCATACCACGGAATACTCCTCAGCGCCGGGAAAATTCCTCGTTGCGTACAGCTAAACCGCCGTATTCTCGTTTATCTGCAAGGATCGTCTGATCGGTGGAGTGAGGTATAAGACGAGAAACACTCGACTTGTACAACGCGCGCGTCTCCCTCACTGACGTGGGACCTCTTCCATTTCCATATGGGAAGTAAAAGAGCCGCATGATCTCGTAAAAAGGTCGAAACAATAGCGACCCGCTTTCACCAAACTTTATTCCTGAAGCCTATTTTGATTAGAGTACGCCGAAAAACGAGTGAAGAATGAAGTCTGTAACGCTCGTCAATCCTCTTTGTGACCGGCTTGGGGGGATAGGTGAGGCACCAAGTTCGTACAACTCAGATGTTCTTTAATTCTCTCTGCTAATATCTTGATGTGAGAACACGCCCGGAGTCATCGAGTTTAACAAACGTGGTCCGCTCTGCCACTCTACTTCGGGTTCAAACTTCCAATGTATGTAAGCTATGGTAAATTACGCCAGATTTGCCTCGAGAAGAACCTGATTTGGGAGACGTGCCCCCCCCACTCACCAACCCACACAGAGACGATCAACAGGCGGAGGAGACTTCAGCGAGGGGGAGGGGGGGGGGAGGTCAGCTGTATACCTCACCAAACTTAGCGACTTGGCGCGATCCCAATGTCAGTGCCTCTTCTTTCAGCTGGAACATTTCAAATCTGAAAATTACTCTTCCAGATCTCTTAAATCATCTGTGACCGCCCTTGGCAATACTTTTATATATGTTGTGGCATTATGTGCGGTGGATTTGCTCGTTACGGTATCGATACCGTTCTCGTTATCGAATACGATACTTAATAATTGGGTATTCGGTGAATTCGGATGTAAATTACATTGGGCTGTCGAGCTATCCAACAAGGTGAGGTGTTTTTGTAAATTTTGATTTTTTTGAATTTATTTTCTCATTTCCATTGGTTTTTGGAGACTAAGGTGCTCAAAGGCAAAAAAGAGGTTTCTGTTACCAGCAAATGGTTTGAGGGTCGAACTCTAGATCAAGTACAACTCAGACCGAGGCATGATTTCTGTAAGTAGTACGGGAGGAGAGCGGATAACTGGTATTTGTACTGAATATAAGCTCTATCGCAGTTTAACCCTATGTGGTCCGAAACTGAAATGGGATATCTGGAACATACCAAGACGTATTACACAACCACTATGTGTTGTACGTTTTACTAGTACTTCTCAGTTTCCAAATATATTTGGCAATCAGTTTTGTGTCCGTGGTATTTTCGTCCCATCCTATAAATTCTGCGAGACAACAAGTTCCAATTTCACTTCCGCGTGCCCAGTTCCCGTGTCCTCAGCGGATATGAAAGATGGTTAGGCACTATTTACCCTTTACTGCCCCAACCATCCAGAATCGAGCCAGCTTTTGACCGACTTTTTTCTCCGTGGACAGATTTGGCTCAAATATTGTCTCCTGGGGTAGTTTGACCTCCTGAATACGAATATCACATTGGCTTAGCCCGAAACTTCCTAACGCGCGCCACAAGTGCCAGTGATTTGGGTACTGCGCCAAACAGCCTGTCGGCAGGAAGTTTCGGTCGATCGGATGTGAATTCGTGTTCAGTAAGGCAAACTACTCCCTGAGAACAAGTTTTCAGGGTGTTCAGGGTGTTTCGTACCGAACGGATTTGATATTCATGTTCAGGAGGTCGAACTATCACGGGGTTCAAATTTTCAGCCAATTCTGCCGAGCAGAGAAAAGTAGGTTAAAAACTGGCTTGTTTTTGGAAGATTGGGGCAGTAAAGGGTAAATAGTGCCGATGGTTATTTTCTGACGCAGCTGGGATTGCGGCTGTAAACTCGCTACCCAGAGATATTGAAGGGGATTTAGGTAGAGCAAGCCTTGGCACTCTTCTGGAAGAGTTCCGCAAGATGGTTGAGAATTCCAAAACAGTTCTCTTTTTTCTCTTATTCCATCTATTTCTACAGCTTTCTCATTTTCCTTGCCAACTTACATCGGATATCTCTACCCTAACTCTCTCTCTCGAAATCTTTGACATACTGCGCACCGCCGCTTTGCGAGTATCTCTCATTATTTTCGTGTTCATAACGACATCAATGTTTCAGCAGATCCGTTTTATCCATTTTGGTATGAGTAATGTATGTTCCTTTTGCCCAAAAACAAAAGGTTCTGATAGTTTGAGAAATAACTGAAATGCAAATAGGCCTTATAGGCCGAAACAGCCAGGGAGAAAAATGAATGACACATCATGTGTTAGTCAGCTGTCTGAAACTTGTTAGAAGTCTTATAGTGAAAAGCTGAGAATCGAATGACTTTCATATTGGCTGCGCTCTCTGGACCTTCAAACAAACCATCCGTCTCATCAGCGACGTACTGCTGCCATTACTTCTACGTTTGACTGAAAATTGATGACCCTAGCGAAAGAGCTACCCTCTCTGATTGGAACCAGCAGCGAGCCGGTATTCCAGGAGAGCGCCTCTGAACAACAGAGATATAAGTTATTCAATAACAAGTGATTGAGTGTCTGATAAGTAGCTGGGCTTCAAAAGCTGAGACATCCGCCATAAATCTTCCAAGATGTGCGTGATTGAGTAGCTAAGGTGTACTGGAGACAGGATACGGCCTCCCTGAGTAGGCGCTGCGTGGCGCCTTTTCCAGGGAAGGTACCGCTATAGCGCCTCCATCAAGCTGCAACATACTGACTCCGACGCTAACCGTGCCAGCACGGCCCACAAATGTCCGACTGATGCTGATGCTCGTATTGCTTCATTTGCGAAGTACAATATGAAGCGAAGGGATTGATATGAAGCGGCCGCGGTGCTGCATGGATATATGAGTACATACATGCAGCCGTATCTACCGTAGCGGTTATTGGCACGATGCCAACGGGAAACTCGTCCAAAATTGCTTTCTGAGTCGTGTAGAACAAAGGCTTTTTTTGCAGGTTTTTGACCGTTTCACTTCGCTTTTTCGCCATTTTCCCACTATACAGCACCCCTGCTACCATTTAGACCAAGTACCAAATTATCGTACTTTATGCCTTTTATTATAGATTTATTCAGATGTGCTCAACGTTCATTCTAACAGCATTGGCTTTCGATCGATACATGGCCATATGTCATCCGGAGAATAAGCGGGTTAGTGCGTAATCTTTATGATTTACTCTTACACTTTCGATTTCACAGGATATTTCGATGATAGTTATGCTTGGGACTTTTTGAAGGGGCATGAACTGGAGAGCAGCTTTCTCCACCAATGGTTGCGGCTCAGGTTGTCATCGATTGGTGGAGGAGGCCGCCTGACTGCGCGCCAGTCCACGCCTCCTCACACGCCCCCTCGTTTGTAGGGACTACGTAGACAGCATCGCATGTGATGAACTGATAGAAAATTATTTCAAAGGTGATCCAGACCATCACGCGCTTCGCTGTGCAGTCACTGGTTTGCAGTTGTGCACGCAGTCATTGTAGAGCAGTAGGAAGCTTTGCTGGTACCTGCAGATTTAGAGGATCGAAATCATTTTAAGGACAAGCTATTTTATAGCCGAGACATTTAGTGCGAGGATTGTGTGTGTTTTTGTTTATCCTACGCAAGCAACAATGTAGCCTTTATTAATAATTAAATGATT
>MU948490.1:0-10731 GCA_036418165.1 Cooperia oncophora
CGGTAAACAAGCGTGGTTTTCTTGGGTCAGGACGAAGACCCGAACAAGGCCGCGAAGGACTTCTGAGTGCTGCCAGATTCAACGGTTTACGATGGTTCTTTGACGAAATCACCCAACTGACGACAGAGGATCGAACGTAGTGAAAGAGGTTGTTGGAACACAAGCAGGATATTGACGACAAGAAGCGTAATTCCCGCGCCGTTCTCTCGACCGAAAACCCGATTTCGTAGCCTACATGGGTTGTCTGTCGTCCACTTCGATCTGGTCACCTACGAAGAATGCGTTCATCATCATTCAGCTGCTTCAACCTGATCCTTTTTGATCATGTTCTTGCCTTTTTAATTTAGGCTCTTCTTGAGACTCTCGATAATCTTCGTGATTCAGCTGAAACCTACAAAACCATGTAGAGAATGTCTAAAGACGATGATGAAAATAACCGAATGGAGACGAAAAATTAAACCTCAGTAATCCTTCTTGTATCCATGCACCCAACCTGAAATCTGATAGCTCTCGGGGTTCCTACTGAGATTACTTGAATTTTTTCACATTTTTGTGCCTCTTTTCGCTGTAAACATTCGGATTCAAATGAGATTCCGACATAGCTCGTGGTCAGTGCAGGGGATACATCTGCCCTGCTTACGTGCACTGGGGATCTACATTGAGAATGAGGGCTCTGCTTACTTTGTAATCATTTCAGATGTGGCTTATTCTGTTGCAAGCCATAAGATATACGCAGTCCGCTCCAGTTCTATCACCACTTCTTGAGGGAAATGACGGTTATCTTATTAAGGAATACATTAACGCCATCACTGCCTATGGTCCAGGACTGGGAGTTTACAGTGAGTCATCTACTGTTCTTTCAGAGAAGCGATCTACTTCAATTAACCCACTCCTGGTTAAAGTCATGCCCACGCTCGTTGCATGAAATGAACCTGGTCGCTATTAAGGGCATTGTTCGGCTGATAGAAGGGGAGGGGGGACATTTGTAATTTTGCTAGTTCCTTTTGCTAATTCATGTTATTTAACAGGTGTCACTTCGGTCAGACCTTCAAACTCTATAATGATGTGATATGTTACAACCTTTCACAAGAATTTACAGGTCTCACAAGGTGACCTGTCAGGGCACATCGTTGTTGGGGAATCCCCAATAGGGGGGGGGGTGTATTTGGCTACCAGGAGACCGCCAAGCAGAAGGGGGAGTCGTATTTGAGCTGGAAAAGAATATATTCTGATAACTGATTTTCTGCGCTTCACGGACTTGTAAAGGGGGGGGGTAAGCGCGCGTACTTGCTCATGTGTTGGGGTAGGGGGGGGTTGTACCAAGCTACCCAACTCCCCAAAAAAAGGGGGGGGGGGGGGTCGTACGAACCCGACCAAAATCCCAACCAGTGATTGCCCTGTGACCTGTAAGTTTTGCTGAGTACCATTTAATACCCCTCTAAGCCAAACTGCGCCCTAATGTCGTTTCAGAATTCGATTAACCTGGTCAATTCATAGATGCCAAGGAGCCGTCAGTTGAGTTGTCGAATGTTCAGGGAATGTTTTGAAATGAATTCAATCGACAAATGACGTCACTGTGGGTGTGGCAAGCGACTCCATTCCATATGATCAATAGAAAATGACCTTCGGGTGCTTATCACTAATCGAAAAGTTGGAATTTTCATTTTTCCCGGCTGACCTCCAGGCCAGGGCATGTCCTGTCCTGGCCTGAAGGTCAATAATGGAAAAAGGAATAGTACTCCCTCTTGGGAGAGAAACCTGTTAGCACACAGGTGTCGCCAAGCGCGGAAGCCCCCCCGCCTCCATCTCCGTACATAATCCCCCTCTGGAACGACCGCCATCTCTCCTATTCAACCATTCCTAACCGGTCGCAGTTATCGATACTGAAACCTACCATCACCTACCTACCATCTCCGCAAGCTCTTAGTTTTCCCAAAAAAATGCAAGTCGAGTGGGTGGTATACAGCGCATGTGCAATGGGAAAAACCGAGAAAATCAACAGCCAAAAAGATAATCCCAGGGTCGAGATAGACCCCATCGCACCAGCGACCAAATACACCGCTCGTGGGGGCCGTTCCAAGTAGCGACCTGTCTTACAAATCCTCACCAGACAGTTGTACACATGCGAATAACCAACCATCAAGAAAAAAAAAACCACTCTGCACCGGATTTGATCCCCACAGACTGAGCGTGTGGGAACTGGCACCTCTAGCTATCGCGTTACCTGCACTCAACTGTAACGCTTTGAAGTTCATAGCTATTATAAGCACCTCCAAGATCATCAATTTCAGCGCCATATTCCTACGTCGACCTTTCATATGACAACATTCCATTCGTTGGAAAGATTCCTGTTCTTGGAAAGGAAGGTACTTCCTCCAAACTGGGAATCTCTCCCTTCTACCCGCCACAAGGAAACCCCAGCAACCCTTTCCCACCCCTGTACAGGTATGTTTTACGCATTTGTGGGCTAAGTAGTCCCAGAACCTATACACTTTTAGGGCTCGACCACTTCCACTACATGTACCTGAACCACAGGATGTGTAGCCGTACCACTTGACGAAGAGGCGCTACATGGAGAACCACTCTTCCCACCAGGTGCCACTATACTGTAATCACCTAAATTAGTAATTTCGTCCAGCCCAAGTTAATGAATTTCCGGAGTGGCGGTGTATCGTCATTAGAGGTTACGACCCTTTATAGTAAGGAGAAGTTATCCCTCATACATCGGTTGTTAATTATTCACTTTTTCCTCTCTGGGATGTCTAAGAGTTTTGCCAATGGGGCCGACCATTTTCCGGCACGCCCCGCCCACCATGGGCGGGGTTCAGCTTGGTTCACGTGTGCTCTGAACATCTTGTCCTATGCCTTACACATCTCATCATTGACGCGACCTCTCCGAGCGAATCCCCAGACAGACAGACAAACAGACAAGCAAACAAAAAACCAACCAACCAACCAAGCAAACAAAGAAATGAGCAAACAACCAGACTGAATAGAATTTATAGAGTAGAGTCTATGCATCTCTATACAACCTCTCCTCACTTTATGGCAGTAAATGATTACCTCTCCTCACTTTATGGCAGTAAATGATTATATGGTTCCTCGCCTAAAAAAATTCGAATTTCAGAGCTAGTCTTACCGTGGGAGAAAAAAGAAAAAGGTGAAGATAATACGGTCGAGAAGCCGACTGATCCATTTGGAATCACATCAGAGCTGGTTGAAAAGGTAATCGATGCATTTTTATGTACTCAAAGAAAGGAGAAAGGAGAGACACTAATTGTAAGAGCGTGGGAGAGAGATCAGCGGCGAAGTCTAAGAGAACGGAAAGATGAGCGAGACGGCGGACACAATTGCATTTACCGGTGGTGTTCATCTCTTGGTAGGATCATACCAATGGGCGGGGTGATTGGGGCTAGTGGCGGCATTAGCGCCATTGCCGCTCACTTTCGACACTTTCTCATAGGTAAATCTTATCAAGGTGGGAAAATGCATTTCTCATTCAGAATGGACTAGTTTCATGGCCTAATGAGAAACTGGATTCGTCAACAGGAGAACTAGAAGAAACCAAGGCAGGCAAGTAGTTCATATTCCTTCAAAAAATGCTATGGTCCATTGATGATTATCCTAAGCTTCCTACTGAAAAGAATTTTATTCCACTATTTTCCATTTCTTTTTTTCATTGGCGGAGGTGGTGTAGTGACAAGTGGCGCGCTTACCATTCGCGCGGTCCGGGTTCGAATCCCGGGTCGACTCCCGCCCAGGCCAACCAAGCCTTCTACCCTCCGGGGACGGTAAATTGGTACCAGATTCGTCTGGGAGGATAAAACTGACTTGTACATCGGCTGGCCCCCGCAAGTCATTGTATAGGCCACATCGCATTCAATAAGCCACTACGATTCTGAATGGAAGTAGAATGCGTGCCGCATCCCACAAAGGGATTGATTAACGGCGAAGACTTTATCCTTTTCATTTATGTTATTGATTGTCGTAATATAGTCACTATTATTATTTGGGCATTAATTATGTGAGTATTAAACACTAATTAATTGAGCTCTTTTAATATTATTTTTTACAGATTCTACTATATAGTTCTGTTTGAAAACCCACATACATGTCCATACAGCCACCCTCCCATTGATCCTATTTCTACAGTCCTGTTCGCTGCGGATGCTGGAGCATGTCAGGGCGGCTGAGTTTGGCGGCCGACTGGTAAGCGAACCTCATAATTAGTGGAGTTGCGCCGTGCTACCCACCCCTGACACACCCAGCATCTGCAGTGATGGCGCGTTGAGCGCCAACAAACTGGCGTGAAGTATCGTGGCCCATGAAGTGGGTTTAGTATGCGCAAGAATCCGTTTCTGGCGGTTGGAAAGAAAAGAGAAAGCATCAGAATGCTCTTAAAGCCAACTGTCTTCTGTCTTTGTAGTTTTGGGTATTCAGTCGAGCAAAAAAAAGAAGCAAAAAAAAGAAGCGATGAAGGACAGGCACTGAAAGGACGAGGGAACAGACTCGAAGAATAAGAGACTGGGAAGATGAGCATTCTTACTAGGCAGAGGCAATTAGGAGGACGAACATGGGCATCTCTTCATCCTTTAGCGGCAGCTCCGACTTTCCTCTCTTGTGAACACTTCTCTGCCTCTCTTTTCTGTCCCACACCGTTCCCGCAGCAGCCCCTCTGTTGCCTTCAGAACAGCTCTCTTTCGGATCCCACCATAGGCGTAAAATCAGAAAGCAGCACTGATAGAGACGCACGGCGGTGTAGAACGCAAATATGAACCCATTCGTGCTCGAAGAAATAGACGAGTTTTGTCGTAGAAAGGATCGTTGTAGCATTGAACATGGTCTACACCAGCTGGGCAGTCGTCCGAGGGGTGGCATTTTCTACAAGTGCTCAATTTCTACCTAAACCGAGCACTATTGGTACAAAAAGCAGCATGATGGTCTCATTCCACAGCTCTTGATATCATCTGATTGGGCGATCGCAGGACATCACCCAGATAAGTAGTCCGTCCGCTATAGAGGTTATCACTCCTGCGGAGCTTAGTAGTAAGAGTGGAGGGAGCTACGTCCTCAGGGTACAGCATCGTGATGTGCGAAATGTTGGTGTCAGTACGACCAGCCCCCCCCCCCTGAGTGAGGGTCTCGATTAGTGGTACGACATCTGTTATTCCCGCAACACCTACCTTAAGCATTTTCCTACATAGTTTTCCTCATTCTTTCGAAATATCGCCACATTTCCCGTTCCTATCATCAAAATATTTACAGTCGAGGCGGGTTGGGAGGGGTGGGGAGTGAGGGGGGCGTGGGGGGGGGTGGGGGGGGGTATATTAGCCACCATGAAAGGGATAACGCGAAAACTAACTAATGGAAAATCTTCAACGAGGCGAATTTCTCTCAAAGGCACATATGACCCCTCTCTTCCAACAACGACCAAATGCAAGCCTCCCCCACCCATGTGTTCCACATACTGAGGATTGTACCTGTGCGCTACCGCGTTCAAGTGGGTGGTTGTGGGGCTCATATTACCCCTGGACAAGATGGCAAATATACAAAAGTTGAAGAAAACAAAGAAAGCAACCCTTACGAATGTTCATGGTGGTGTCAAAGTGTCAATCACCAAATGTGTCTTCAGGATAAAGGGAAGACGTAACGGTCCGAATAGACAAAGTAGCAGAGAAAAATATCAAAGAAGAGGAGCTGGCTGCAATGAAACCTTCACGAGAAGGAACGCCTAAGAATCCTTTCCGATCCAAAAGGGTCTGAGACTACTAAACTTATGGCAGTAAGAAAGGTCTCAACTCACTTTTCTGCATCAATATAAAAATCTGCAGTCTGCAATTATAGAAGATTCTGTATGGTCATTTCAGAGATTTTAGTAGAAATGGTTAAGGAGTACAAGAAAAGGTATTATATGTAATATAGAACCGCAGGTAATATGAATCATTAAAATCAAATTTGAGTAATCAAAGAACATGAAGGCAGTTGATTACGCATTCTTTTAAGACAAAGACAACAAATAGTTTAACTTTTTCAATTTCTTCAAAGTGAAATTACCGACAACAGACACAACAGCGGACAAGTCTTTTAATACCTACTTTTCCGAAGTATACAAAAAAATATTTCACCTAGACATTACAGCTTCATAAATATAAGATCAGGAGCATCAACACGTGAATAAATATTTACATCAACAACGAACTAGCACTCGCAACCACAAATAACCACAAGAATACATGACTGTAGGCGCGAGCATCCCAAACGCGCTCAAGTACTGGGGAGGAGACAGGGCACTTCACAGCGACTGCTTCCTTCTCGAGAACAAGTCCAAGGCTTAAAGCACAGGCAGTCAGAGTCATCGCGGGCTACTCTCGCAGAGGCAGAAGTGCGCCGAACCCGACTATCTCTGTGGTGAGCCTGAGCTTTGGTTGGGAAGGACCAGAGACGCTGTGGATCCCCTTTACTAACAAAAATAACACATTAGGGCCAGGTAATCAATGATGAAAAACTTCTAATAGATGCTGTACTTGCATAAGTGATTTGATTACGAATCTCCGTTACAGTACTTAAAGGGAAAGTCCATGCCTATTGTATGGGTGGGGCAACACCTACCATTCTTATTGGTCCTCATCGTCTCAAAAACTTTAGAGGGCACACGAATGAGAAAGATGCTGGGTAGGCCCGACCCCACGCAAGCGACCAGGCTAATCTCTCTACTTAGGGAAAAATACACGTAAGGGCATTGATGTCTATTTCATGTAAGTCCCACCACATGGACCG
Organism: Cooperia oncophora; assembly: GCA_036418165.1. Classification (NCBI taxonomy): domain Eukaryota; kingdom Metazoa; phylum Nematoda; class Chromadorea; order Rhabditida; family Trichostrongylidae; genus Cooperia; species Cooperia oncophora. Next base: position 6,778 of record MU948490.1, read on the forward strand.
ATTCTTCAGAAATCTACCGCATTTTAAGGCAGTAAGAATGAAAAGCGCTCTTTGCGGTGTAACCATGACGCAACGTATTAGTATGTTTAGAAAAAAAAAATCTCTAAGCGGGATTGGTCAAGCGGGGATCGGTAGGAAGTTGGGAAAAGTTGTGAAGATGGTAGGTGGAATAGGGAAGGGGCTGGGTCGAGTTCCGGCCAGGATCAAGTCTTTGCCCATAACTCAGTATTCCTTTGATTACTATTTTCTTTTTACGGAGGTCATTCTAAACAGAGGTCAGACTTTCGAAAACTGCAAAAGGAATCCGCGGTAGAAGTTGAGCACTGGAGCTCGCGACAAACAGATAGGGACATGACAAGAGTGGGAGTTGCAAATGCAGACATAACAACAAGAACAAGAACAAACAAGCATAAGATCTCCTAATACCGTGCTCCTTTCCGGAACCAAAACCGTGCACGGAAGTCATCGCTGCCTGTCAAAAAGGCAGGAACTGTTGGCGAATGGACGAAGACGCGAGTAGCAGCAGTATGACCTATAAGAACAACCATGGAATTAAAGAACTTATCGGAATAAAAAAAACACTTGCCTAAAGCCAGCAGCCTTTTCCTGTCAGAATTGCGAGCATCCCAGGAGCACAGACTTCCAGACTTCTCGTCAGGAAATAGTACTGAAACTTATAGAATTACAATCTCACAACTCCAGACGTTTCAATCACGCAGTACTGCCTTAGACGAGGACCAACGGCTTAAGAGAAGCTTCTCATAAGGGCTCCATCATTACCCCGGTCTACCTCAACAGCTACTGGTTTACAGTACAGCTATGAAACTCAAGCTACAGGACCACATTTGCTGAAGCAACTACCTCCTATATAAGGGTAATGGTACCTTCCCCTTCTACCCTCCGCTTCAGATTATGCTTTCATTAATTCAACTTCACAATTTTCGCGGAATTAATTTGTAACCACACATGAAAAAAAACAAGAAATCCCTGAAAAACATACCGTAGTCCTCGTTATGATTGAATGTGGCCTTTACGGGGAACTCTTGTCTGCCAGTAGCTCCTGCACCAGGTATTATGGTTATCTGCGATCCGCTGTCTATCAATCCACTTTCTTTTGACCCCAAGCAGGTTAGCGTGACCATATATTTGCTCCCTACCTCTACGCACTTTCCTGCTTGTGACTGTATTGTCTTGCAGCACCACGTGTCCAGCGTCGCGCTGAATGACACTGCCTGTCGGTCGCTTTTCTTGCTCCAGCACTCTTGCGCTTCATGGCCTCTTTTACCGCAATTCGTACAGGTGACGTCCTTCTGAGTCCTTTGTGGTGCGCGTCCGTTGAGTTTCTTGCCGTCTTGCTTGTCCGGTGTTGAGGCGGCCTTGTTGCTCCCGTTCATGCCTTGGGGTGGGCCCTTTGCCCTGAAGTCCCAGTGGCGCGCCTTAGGCCTGAGCGAGCGAACGTTTCATTCCCTTAGGCGCTCGATTCTCAACGCGGTTTCCCTCATTTTCTCGTAGACCTCCCCACAAGTTTCCGTCTCTAGTATCTCAAGAAGCTGTATTGCTTCTGTCCAATGGCTCAGTTGCTCTTGCAGAATCTCGGCCCGCATGAGCGATAAGGTGTGATCATCAGCATTTGGGTACGCTTTACACGATAACGTTTCCAACTCTAGGCAAAACTGTAGTACTGACTGATCTCCTTTTTTCCGTAATGTTCGGAGTTTTCTCATAGCTTTGGCTTGCTCTTCTGGCCCGTCTACTTTCAGCCTTCTCTTCATTCCTTCTATTAATGCTTGTAACGACCCATTTCGGACATCTTTTGGGAGGGTTTTATAGTGCATTCTTGCTTCCCCCTCTAATAGGCCTACCAAAATATCACGCCTTTCACTATCTCGCCATGTTGTCTCTGGGTATTTTAGCCTAAACTGTCTTAGGAAATCTGTAAACTTCTCTCCTTTGCTATTCCATCGAATGTTTGACATCAGGCATAGCAGCCGCTCGCATGTACTCGTTCATGAGGCGTGCTGTACTCAGCTCACTTTGCAAAGACAACTCTGATTCATCACTGCTTGAACTGCTAGTTCTAAGTGAGTGGAACTGACCTTGCTGCCCATTTGACGAAGATCCCATCGTTCTTGATGTCATGCGCGGCGTCCGCTGAATATTTTCAGTATTATAGATGTCATTGCAAGTATTTTGTTCGTTCAACTCACTTTCCATGGGCTCTTGACCCGCCAGAATCACTCGCCTCCTTTCTTGGAGTTTTTCACGGTCCGCCGCTTTCTTTCGCAAAAGTTGTGCCGCAATTCTCGATTTTGTTCTTCCTGCTTGATTGCATGATGGAACACTTGTTTAGCATCGCAGCCGTAGAGATCACAAAGTAGCGCGACTACTTCTTTGCTCTCGCGGCATATTGCTTGCTTATTTTTTAGCGCTAGAGCTCTCACAATGTCTAGTTGGCTTTCCGCTAACTGAACCTTGCCATTGTATAGGCGCCTATACTCTTCTCGAACTTCGCTATTTGTTCTGAATGCAGTGCTCATTGCATCATCTGCGACAGTTCTCACTTTCCGCAACTCAGACTTTACCCTTTCTAAAGCTTTTTCAAATGTGCTTACCATTGGGCTGAGCAAATTGGCTTCTTCCGGGCCATTTGGGTCGACGTTCTCCGTTCGATCCGCACTGTTCTGTGACTCTTCGTCGTCGGACATGTTAGCCTGCTTTTTTTTTTGCTCTGCAACACGTCCGTGATAGCTGCTTTATATGCGCTCCTGTGCAGTAGTGCGATTTCCGAAATGACGTCAGTGATCAACGATCTAGATTGTGCTCGCGGCTGTTGTCCACTTCTGGACAGTGTCTCGCACAGCGACCACTCCTGGATCGCAGATCACTATTGACCACTTCTGGGTCTTCGACTGCTTCAGCTTCTCACCGCTTCTGGGTCGAGAGCTGTTAGTTCTTTTTTCCTACTGATTTCGAGCCGGCTTGGCCCCCATGTAGAGTTATCGTGTACTCGAAATCAGTATGACAAAAGACTTTATCTGTTATGAACGCAACAATTAACAGACAACAGAGGGACAAATAAAAAAAGAGCCCAGATAGAGGGGCGCGGTGAAGAAGACGCCGAAAAAACAGAAATTAGATTAAAACGAAAGAGACAACTATCTGATTTTGTCATCGGCTCGACCCCTTTTATAGGGGCGTGATCCCGCGCGATTCATCGTTTTGAGCTATCCCGCGCGATCACCGTTTTGAGCTCCAAATGCGCGATCAAATCGTTCATTTATTGATCTAGCTCTTAGCCTTCTTTACACTACTACGCGCCCTTCGTTCATGTCCCCACCCGATGCCGGAGGCAAGACACGCGCCCTTGACGTCTCTCGAACCAATAAACGTGAATGTTGTAGCGCCATGAAGAAATAAGATGCCGTCAGTTTTCGTTATTACATTTTCAGGAAGTCACTGTTGTCACGTTCCATCCTCGCGAACAAATCCTGGTGTCCGGTTCCACCGATAAAACTGTTAAGCTTTTTGATTTCTCCAAAACTGCTGTGAAAAGAGCGAAAAATGAAAACTTCTATCAGTGAGTTTGACTACTACCAATTCGAAGAGTTATTGAATTTAAACGGGGCATCTCGAGAAGTTGAATTTTCAGGAAGTGTTCCCGGTAAGAGCTCTGTCATTTCATCCTGGTGGAGAGTTTCTGCTAGTCACTACCGATCATCCTACTATCCGCCTTTACAATGTAGAGACAGCTCAGTGTTTCGTATGTTCTGCTCCAGGTGACCAACATAAGGATGTTGTTATGGATGTGAGCGCTCTGCCTTTTGGACACAATTTTTTCATCTATTATTGATTGTGACGTTCTGATCTAAAACTGCTTTCGTTGTAATGTTATGCTACTTTGGTACATGTTTAGGTGAATTACTCGGATAACGCGCGTCTTTACGTTACTGGTTC
>MU948494.1:0-11020 GCA_036418165.1 Cooperia oncophora
GTCAGGGACATATTTCAATATTTCATTATTACATCTTCATCAGGTACGAAACGCCCTTCCATTCGAAGTAGGCGGGAGTTTTTCCAAAACCCTTCGATTCCATGTGGTGGCACCCAAACCTGTAGCAGCACAAGGTCTCCAAGAAGGTACGGGCGACCACATGTAGGGAGGATATCTTCTCGAGTTACTTGATGTAACCGCCAGCGCTCACCTTCAGTCGGGGTCTACAAAGAAAATATCGGTCTTCCCATTCCAGGTACGGCCGGTCCACACCATCAACCCGCGCCTTGGTGAATGGGGTGAAGATGATGTCCTGGACCGTAGCGACTGCTCGATGTTGAGGTCTTGCAGATCAAGAGTACTGGTCTCCAGGTAGCTATCCATGGGTGATTCCATTCAAGAAGTTCCGCAGCTGTTTGGAGGCCACGTGAATTCCAAAGGCGTTCTCCACTCAGGCCGCGACTGGAGATGACTTCATATTTTGGTGTACATGAAGGTGAATGGCGGCAGCCGGCTCCTGCTTATAGAGGAAGATCTTGGGTATCTTCCGCCCTGGTACTCATATCCACTTCCTCTGTCTGGGCTGCGAAAACTTCGCTCATATGTGACTCGGCCGGAATGACTTTTTTTGGCCCCCTGTACGTTGAAGTAGAATTCTGTCGTAGTTTCAGCCATCAGCAACATAGAGTGTCGGGTATCTACATATGAGAGCTGTGGAAACCACCTCCTTGTACTCAACTTGAGGTTCTCGAAATTGCAGAAGCAGTCACACATGTGATGTGTACGACCTAGGAACGGTGCTTCAGAGGGCTTGAATTTGGGCCAAACAACTCAGAGATGGGAGTTTCGATCTTGTGCATCGCATGGAGTGCCTGCTTACGGAGCGATACTCAACAAATGGACACTCACGACTTCAGCTTTTCAATTAGGATTCTCTGCTTTCCGAAGAACTACTCAGCCAGCCTCCAAATCGAAGAATCCCTGACACCGCTCGAAGTACTCGAATTGACGACCTTGTCTTGTCGGGTTACCCCTCCTGGCGTCGATTTGATGGTAATCAGAAATAATCCGGGAACAGAACAAAATGACTGCTCAAACTGTCTGTGCGAACGGTCCGGCCAACACTGGGCCTTACTGTGGTGACCGACTAACCAGGGAAGTTTGCGAACTTACCGTGGAACTTTTGAATGGAGACCTGGGTAGATCGATAGAGTCTATAAGGTTATTTACAAATATAGATAGCAAAACTGCAACCTGCATTTCACAAGCAACTTATGAGCAGGTAAAGTTTGTAATGGTGCAGTAGGGTGGAGGCTTGGTGGTGAGCTGTGAAGCATAAGCGAGGAATCGCATACGTTGATCGAGTTCGTGTGATATCAATTGGTAAAGTTCGCGTTCGAGGCTCAATTCGACCCGTATGCGACTCTTCGCTCATCCTTCACAGCCTCACCACAAAGCTCCACTTTCTTGTGAAATGCAGGTTGCAGTTTTGCTATCTATATTTGTAAATAACCTTATAGACTCTATCGATCTACCCAGGTCTCCATTCAAAGTTCCATGGTAAGTTGGCGGACTTCCCTGGTAATTTGGGTCCTCTGGTCTCTGCATTCTCTTCTATTCTCTTCGATTTCGATGGGCAGATGTTATCCATTCGATATACTGGCTAAAACACATGCTTTTTCTAACGAGTTATTGAATTCCTCGTTAGAAAGCTATGGGAGCATCGGCTTCGCACTAGCTAGTCGTCAAGAATATCAAAACGATTGAATGCTGTTATATCGATCGCAACGAGCAGACAGTCTGCTTCGACTGTTCCACTGCCACAGACGCGAAACTAACCACCTGACAACAAGGCACGTCCTCCCGTTGAGAGAAAATGTTTCCAAAAATGCTTTTTCCCCCTCAAATTCCCCCTAGGTACGACCCACTACATCCAATTTACCACCTTCCTAAGTTTTCTCAATTTTACATGGAGACCAGAAAGATAAGTAAATTACTTTTATATTCAATGAATACCTTCATAAAAATACACATCTGTACATAACCAACAAATTATTCACTTCATTCAATGCACTGTAAGAAGATACAATATTTGAAAAGGTAAAAAATATTTGAAAAGTTAAAAAAACATATACAATAAAATATTGACAATCGAAACTGGAGATTCCTCCTTTCCTTACTGACGAGCACGGAGGAGGAATACTGAAATTTGTTCAATTCCCGTCTAAGGGCACGTGCGAAACGGGAATTGAGCTATCTCTTTGAAACCTTCCCCCACACAAAATTTATTAATCACACAAAATTTATTAATCATTTCAATAAAGTTTCAACACTATAATCATTTTGACTCAACAAGCAACACAAAAAATAAATAGATGTAGAAAGATAATAATCAGTACAAATAATAAAAATATATTGAACAGTCACTACCTTTTACACCACTTTTTCATAATTTTTCCAAAAATCCCTCTTTTCTTCCCAAAAACTGCTACGCGCGGTCGAGGGGCTATGAAACAGGAATAACCAAGAAAACTAACAACCAAAAACATTTTTTACGAAGAAATCCGATGCCTCCAGCGACCCACCTCGATAGGAATCCCCAAGACGCGACGTGCAGTGATCGCTGGATGTATAAGATAAGAAAGACAATTAAGAATACATGACAGTAGGATAGGGAATAGAAATCACGGAAAGGAAGGTCAGCGAAGGGAAAGCTCCGAAAAATTGTCAGCGGAGTAAAAAGTAATAGAAACCAATTGCCGTGGCCCAAACAATGCCCTCCCCTTTGATTTTAGGCCTTATACGAGCGCGGTCGAAGGATTATTGGGCCTGTGAAAGAGAAATTAGACAAGGTGGAACGAAAAACTACGGAGGTTTGCGAGGTCGCTACCATCTCAGCGAAACCTGCAATAGGCGTATTCGAAAAAGTGGGCGTGGATAGGGAAATCATTAGCCCCAGCGCGCTTGCCACGCCCTTTCGAGTGGAAATGTGGTACAGCCTATCTGGCTGCACACTCGCCTACTCAAATAGTATTGTATGTCCCCGGTTCACCATAAGATAAGCCTTTAGATGGAGAACTGACGCTGGAAAAAGCCATCTAAGAACAAGGCAGCAGTCCTGCAAACTTCAAAGGCATCTCAGATCTCAGCAGTTACCTCTGTAAAAACTATTATGGGACTGTTTACATGACTTAGGCTGCGTTTCTACTTTGCGGCAGCGTAGCGTAGCGCTCAGTGGCCCCAGCCCTACAGGTTGTCAGAGAGCAGTGTTTGCCTACACGTGGAACCTGAAAAGGTTGAAGCAAATCTGCTCCTACCCAGCCAAAGGTCTCCAGAACTCTTGTTGAAATTCTAGACAAGCGAGGCAGTCGGGGCAGTGGATAAGCTGTGACTCCCTAGTGGATGATATAATGGCATGATGTTGCACAGGCTCCATGTGGCCTCAGCCGTCAAATGGCTGCTTTTTTCATGAATAGTGGGATTAGCAGCAACTTGAGTGGTGCAAATGGCAACCTATGCAGAAATAACAAAGAACAAAAAAGTCCGAAAGTAGTACTGTAAGAATGACAAAACAGTCAAGTGAAGTCATGCATTATCACCGGTAAATCCCTTCGCGTCCAATGCACAAGTTGATTAGAAGTCTTTTGCAGTGGTATTTCGTATATCATAAAAGGAAAATGGGTGTTGCAAGTCAGGTATAGCCTGTGGGTAGGCCTGAGCCATAGCTTTTCATTGCCACTTCAGCAATGCTTACTCCTACCTTTTAAAGAAAAAACTTCCTGGCTGCTTCTCAGACTGCTCTGCAGTCAACCCGTTTCGATAATCTTCTTTCCGCGCAATGATAATGCTGATAGTTGTGATCATCCGATGTGTCAGTCATGGAAACGAGACCCTATGTCGCTCCGAAGAGCTGCCGTAGTGTAAATTAAACGCCAGCTATACGTAGGCCAGTGAGCGCACCCTCTAAGTGGTCGCGTAGGCATTTAGGCTGCGTCCATCCAGCGGCCATGCAGCGTTTCGAGCTTCCGGTCAGCGACTAGCGGAGCGTGATAAGTATAGATATCGACTATCGCGAACGGCCAGCTGCTCTTTCCAGCGTCCACCAGCGTCCGCCAGCGCCACCAGGTCTCGGGATAGGAGGGCAACGGTTATCGACATAGACGCATCCATTCTACCGACGCCTGTTTGACACTATTTTACGTTCCTAGATCTATATTAGTTGTCTAACAGAGTGATAAGACGTTAGAAAAAGCATTTGAGAATCCGATTACTTCGGAGACTCCGATCACTAAGAGGGTCGCGTGATTGCGATTTCTGACTCGAGCTCGATATCTTTGAGGTCAACGCACTCATGATCGGAGCACAAAATGTCAATTTTTCGCTTTAGACGTGCGTGTACAAGTTCAGAGGTCATTAACACAATAGCTCAGGCGAGAGATTATAAGTGTGTTAGGTAGAAGCAGGTACACTATGCGATTCATACTCGTGATTTAGGCGTCCGGTGTACGATGTGGCTCGGGAAACGATTGCTAGGGAAAAGGACACTCGCGCGACAACAACTACTACCAGTATAGAGTTCAGCCCAAGTCACTTTTCATCTAGGGTCGCTGGTGGACAGTCTGGATTTCTGTCGACCTCAGAACCAGTGGACGAATAGCGGTGACGTGAAGTATAAGTGTTATCTATCAAAAAGAGTACGTAGCACCGACTTCAGCCCACTTAAGGACCTTTTAAAATTTTTTTTTCTCAGTTTTTTGGAGATTGGTAAGGTTTGAATGGGGCAATTCTTCATGTATAAAAGAACGCTCCGCGAGCGGCGGTTTTTTCAGCGATAGGATGAGCGCAGGTCCGATGCCCCTGTTTTTTGATTGTGTCCCTGTAAATGCTGCAGGAACCAAGGAATTTGCAATTCCATGTGTTGAAGATGTTGACACAAAGCTTACTGCCCCTTGCCGGTTGGTTGTTTAATCCTGAAGTCTTATAGAGGAGAAGAGAGACTTTGTCCGCGGCTTTGCACGGGGGGAGATGTTGTACATTTTTTCGAAAACTATTTCGCAACGCGCCACGACGTCTGGTTGATGTCCATGGATGTGCGACTGCTGTGAGGTATTAGAAGCGATTTCTGAACTGCTTTACGGTCTGTGTGCTTCCCATCCACGTTCTTCTGGCCTCTCGCTCTCGCACCGAGCGGGTCTCTGCGTCTCCAGATGCCTTTTGCTCGTTCCAAGCTGAAGATCAACCAAACTTACTTGGAACCTTTTTGGCGGTGTTCTGCTCTTTTCCACACAAGTAAGCAAGTGAAACTTGAGAGGTGATGTTGAGAGCGCTAATCCAGTACCTGGCCTCAAAAGAAGTCCATCTATGCGGGATTCTAAGCTGAACTGCAGTTTGCTGAGAAGCCTATCGACTGGCCAGAGGGAGAGTAATTTCGTGGGCTATCCGCGTGAACAAAATCAGATCTAAGCTCAGGTGATCAAAACAAGCAAGACCATTCGCTGGCGAGACAGACCTGGTATTCATTCCGACCCATCTCATTTAATTGCTTTACAACGCGAGTGCCATATCTCACAGCGAAAGAACCGGTCTTACATAAAAACTTGCAGGTTCATCTTCATGTGGAAGTTGGCGCTATTTCTCTTGGGAGGTGGGTAGGGCCAGTAGCAGGCATGGACATAGAGTTGGGAGTGAAAAAGGCGATTCGCTACAAACTAAATTACCGTCGCTACGCCAGTTCTCCCTCTCCAAATATTGACCTAGAGTAGTAGCTGTATAAAAACAGAAGAGGCGAGGGAATCGAACGGAGAAGAGAGAAACAGGTAAATGAGAACGTGCCAACATAGGGTAGTGAGATCAGCAAATGAGGGGAGGGTACGAACCTACGCAGAAGGAGAAGATACAGCGAGGTGACGACGTCCTCGGTTGAATGGATGGAGGATTGTAGACGAAATGGCAGGTAAGAATATAAGGCTAAAGATAATGTTTTGAGAGCTCAGTGCCTTTCTGGGTTTACTACACCACCGAAGCCCCGATTGGCGTAGTGACAAACAAAAGGAACACTCGAGCAGGAGGAAACATTCAGTGAAAGGGCAGATAAATAAGGCAATTTCCACAAGAAAATGGGGGCAATGAAAGAGCGGTGTTCGGTTTAGAAGGGGCATCTTGCTAGCCCCCTGGACGTGCTGACTTGGAAACTGCTGTATAAAATGGCGCTTACGGTCAGCAAAGCTTGTATGTACAGACAACCTTTTGACAACCTATAAAGTAATTAACTGAATAAGTAACTCAAAAAGTCATTTTTCGAAGGGCTTTTACAGAAATACTTATCCTCACGACCTTTGGTAGATAACAAGGTTCACAGGGGAAGCATTAATTCAGTCATCAAAAGAAATGTTTATAGGAAACAATTACTTTTTACAAAAATTCTGTTGTGAACTAACAGAAGAAATCAGCAAATTAGCAGAATACTCACCACTTTCCCTCCCTGCCTGCTTCCCCTCCTGAATGGCAGTGCCAGCCGCGAAAAAAAGAGATCGATGAGAAAAAGCTGAAAGTTGCTGATAAGAGAGCGAAAAAGACGTACCGAGAACAAAAGTCGGTGCTTCCTAGTTGGAAAAAATTTGTGGACAAGCCACGAGAAAGTAGTTCTTTTTGCCTTCTTTTGAGTTATTCGTGGTTGTGCTTGCTTTTGAGATCTTGCAGTTTGGCGTTTCATTGCTCTGCCAGGCCAATGACAATGTGGTATGGAATACGGCGGCGTTCAACGGAACACGCCTTGTTGAGACGTCGATTTGAGTCATTGCAGTTGGCTGAAGATGCTTGCGGGGAGGTTCGATGCCAGGTGTGAGAAGGATATCACCAAAACCATCAGCCCATTGAGCTAGATAGGGGAGATTAACTTAGTTCACATGACGTGTGGAAATGTAGACAAATAGTGATCAGACAAACGTGCTTACGATATGACCTGCCAGCGCGGCAGAAAGGGCTCCCACAAACGCGTTTGCCCTGACTGGCCACATTGAACATCCCAGTTGCATGGGATTAGGTGTAATGGACGGGGAAATTGCCAAGTCGGATCGAGACTATTTACAAGAAGCGCTATTTCCGCGGAATGACACTGAGAAGATTCCCATTAGCCTTTATTTAGGAAAAAGGGAAGTGGTTTAGAGCATTTTGTGACAGAGCACGACCGCTCATCAATGTACTGTGCGTATCATGGGTAACAGGCACACTTCTCAAAAGCTACCGATGGAGGTACTCGATTCAAGGAACTACTCTAAGATAAGAACACGTAGTTGTCATCAGGTTGATCATGTCAAAACCTTGTTTAATCGACGCTTTCACTTGCAGCTGCTAAAAAAATCTGGAGTTTTTTTTTACTTGATAAGTTCAATCCGCTGCTTGTCTCATAAGTACTCTTTGCAATTTGCACCTGGACACAAATTCTTTTCTAAGAAAACTTGCCTTTTCACGAAGGCAATAAATAACAATGGCGATACTGCACTATATCACCAAATCCACGAGGACACATCTATCTGACGAAGAGCAGGCTCAAATCAGCGCCCTACAGCAGGTCTGAGCAATCGCGAGATCGCTCGCCAACTGCTCCGTTCGCCTTCTATCGTCAGTCGGTATCTGCGTGCGCGGAATCCTACGGAGGCGAGAGAGGTAGGCCGAAGAAGCTCACTACACAAGACGAAGGCCGGATTGGACGGCTTGTCTACAACTCGACGATCAGCGTCAACGACGCTTCCTGCAGCCTACCGACTGCCGTTTCTGTTTAGGTGGTGTTCTCCGATGAGAAGAAGTTTAACCTGGATGGTCCAGACGGGTACGCTTATTACTGGAGGGATCTTCGCAAGGAGCAGAAATACTTCAGCAAGCGTAACTTCGGCGGAGGCAGTGTTATGGTTTGGGGAGGATTCCACCAAGGCGGCAAGCTTGAACTAGCCTTCATTTCCACGAAAACTCAGTAGACTACCAGGACATGCTTGGGCGACACCTGCTGCCATTTCTTGCCATTCACGGTAGAGGACCGTTCGTCTTCCAACAGGACAATGCGGCTATTCATGTGACTAGCTCTACTATGACATGGTTCGAGATGCGAAATGTAGTCACTATGAGCTGGCCCGCTTGTCCTCCGGATGTAAACCCCATAGACACCTGTGGTGTTCTCGTCACGGATAGTTACAATCAAGGACGGACTTTCTCAAATGTCGCAGAATTCCGGACGGCAATCATGGGATCGTTTGGATCTACAGCTGCTGAACAAACTGGTGGAGTCGATGATGAACCGCATTTTTGAGGTCATTCCTAAAAGTGGAGGGTCATTCAACCATTGAAAGACTCTTAATAGTTTGTTTCATAATAGGAATTCCGGTTTCTTGAAGTGTGTCTATACTTATGATACGGTCTGAGAACAGGTCGAGCGTCCAAATATCCTTACATTTTTCAACATCAACAAATAGGTTGCATAATAAGGTTTTCGTAGCCTTCTCGATTACCGGTATCAATCTGTTGCCATGGGAAGTCTGTTCAAAATCCTTTTTGGACGTTTTTGGGGGTGTGTCTATACTTATGATACGCACTGTATTGCTATTCGTCTCAATCTCAAAGTTTTCGGAGCTCTGCTAAGAGAGAGGTGCTATGAAGAGTGATAGAAAAAAGTAGAAACGAAAGGGGAACTCTATCCAGACAGGCTTTATCACTCATTCAAAGAGACAGGAGCAAAAAGTCATTGCTGACCATCCTGTCTCGTGTTCGTCGAAGAATATCTCAGTAGTGTGAAAGCCAGCAGAATGGCGCCAACCTTTGTCCCAACACCGCGCACACGGTGAGTGACGCCTTTTGCCATTTTGCTATCCTTCGCTCTACCCAAAGTATCAATTTTTACTATGTCATTACATTATTCTCGCTGCTGAAACTATATCGTTGGTTTCAAAGAGAGTAAGTCAAAGCAGGTAGAAGGCGGAGCTAGTTCCAATTTTGTTCCGCTCTTGTATGCTGGTTAGGAAGTTTTCCTGAATTTCCAGCGCAAATATCAAAACAGGCACCGAAAAAAGAGACGAAAAGACCACATGTTATTAGCACAATAAATTAATAATGAATAGTGGATACACCATGCATATCTCTCGCTCACGTCCCACTTTCTTCTCTATTGTTCCATCTAAGCCACAGATACCCTTTCAGCAAAGATGTCTAGTTGAGCTAAGTTTATTCGGCCATCCCGTCACAGGGTTTTCAAAACCCTCATTCTAAAACGCATCTGCAGAGAGGATCGATGGCAGGTAATGTCCCTCTCATAACAGATTACCTACAAAAAGGAAGATTTGTCAGTGCAGAATAGACGTCATACACTCTTAGCACTAGCAAAAAGGGGAAATCTTAAAACTCTTCTGAGCTCGCTGCATTGGATGCCTATCTTGGCAATTAAATGTTTCTGTCGAAGGATGTTGGGTTGTATTCCAGTTGATAGGGAGCCTGTGTGCAAGTTTGTTTTTCATCCTCCGGAGAGGCCTGGTGCCTATTTACTTGCGCTCGAAGGACCAGCATAGAAAGGGCTTGTAAAGCAAGGGCGGGAGCTAATCGCGGGGATTTGATCCGCGCTGATCGAGGCGCCGACACTTGCCATGTTTTTGCCACCGGTTGCAACGCAATTTTTGCCACCTTTTTCTACCCACAATAATACGTGCATGGCGCATCTACCTCACAAACCGAGTTCTCGTCGGAAGAAAGGTGGTGAGGGTCTAATTACGGCTTTCCCCTGAATTTGCCTCGCAGTAAACCTCTCCAGAATCTTCAGGCGTACTTAAGAATTGCGGAGCTCAACTCCCGCCCAGGCCAACCAAGGCTTTTACCCTCTGGGGATTGTTGACTGGTACCAGCTTCGTCTAGGAGGATAAGGATACTGAACTGTACATCGACCGGCCTCGGAATTCATTGTATAGGCCACATCGCATTCTATGCGACACTGTGATTTTGAATGAAAGTAGAATGCATACCCCATCCTAAGAATGGCGACGGTTGATCAACGACCGACACGTTGTCTTTTCTATCTTAATTAAAGATTTCATAAAAATTCCGAGCGCGTAGAGACGGTCGAGTCTTAGAAAAATGATTAATCCGCTGTCCAGCACTTGATTTCATTTGATCGTTTCCACTCAAGGGTCTTTTGTTGGCCATTTCACTGCCTTTTTCTTCGGGATTCTAATGACAAACCCATTTGTTCATCCCGGCCGCTTTCAATTTTGTCTGATGCTTCAATTCCCCTTATCGCTTTTTCGTTTCGCCTAATGACGAGCTACTTCAATAAATAGCCTCTGCAATTGCCAGTTGCCACAGGAAGACAGCGTCATTCGCTCAACCACTCGAAAGAACAAAGAGAGTAGTTCATTTTACCGCTTTTTATTATTATTATTATTACTTTATTATTATTATATTTTACTCCACAAATTCATTTCCCTCACCCGGGTAGAGCCTTGTACGCGGGCTGAACTCACGGGACCAATGCGAACGAAAGGGAAAGGAGGCTCTCCGATGATTGGAAACCTAAGACGTAATTTATACTGGATACTAATAGCGGAAGTTCTTTGTTTTCACCGAGTAGGGCACATGTAGTTCCTGCATAATACGAATAGGAAATTGGCAGGGAGTGGCTTCAAGTTGCTCGGCGCGAGACTGGAAGGAGTTCGACTTTGGGGCACTAAAAATAAGTCCGTTGAAAAGGATTCCTGCACAGTTTTCTACGCTCACTATTGGACAAGATCGAAAGAGGTGATGTGACACAGCTTCTAATGCGTATGGTCCAGGGTTCAGACTCGCCCAAGCCAGCTAAGCTCCACATCCAGGATCGAGAAATTCTTAGGAGGACAGAACATTCGATAATAGATGACTAGCCTTCACTTGAAAGCTTATTTTTTATCGAAAAGTGCCACTAGAATCAAGAGTGGAAGTACAGATTTGCGCGCACCGGAAGCTGAGATCTGTCAGGGAAGTGGGGGTGTTAGCATGGCGTCCAGCCTGC
>MU948501.1:0-14622 GCA_036418165.1 Cooperia oncophora
ATATTTGGTGTACATGAAGGTGATGGGCGAGAGCCAGCTCCTGCTTATAGAGGAACATCTTGGGTATCTTCCGCCCTGGTACTCGTATCCACGTCCTCTGTCTGGGCTGCGAAAACTTTGCTGATATGTGACTCGGTCGAAGTGACTTTTTTTTGCCCCCCCCCCTGTATATTGGGACTGGGTAGATTGTTCCCATCGATTAAGACTCCTTCCTATTATTGTAAGAGATAGTTTGCAAAAACGTTAAGTAACGTGGTTTTAAACAGAGTTGGGCCGATTGACCCACTCGTCAAGAACAAAGGAGAGGAAAACATCGGGAAGGCTTCAAATAAGGCCCTACTCGTACCACGCGAAAGACACAGTAACTGTGATCGGGAAGGGAGTTAGAGAAAGAGCGAGAGAGCATGCGAGCGAGAGCGAGGAGAGCGTGAACAAGACATCTATCAACTTGGGCGGAGTCACTTGAGCAACCTTGCGCCTTACCGCCGCTACCTTCCCACTTTCTGACGTGAGGCTTACCCAGCATTATTCGTTGCAGCTCACACTACCTGTCCAAACGAAGAATTTAGCTAATTATAAGTGATCGTGGAGCTCTGCTTTTAAGTGGAAATCTGTTGAGTCATGAAGCGCCGCAGTCTCCTAACACACTCTGCAGTCATCTGGATAGGGTACGTTGGCTAATGACTATCGCGAACGTCTAAAATCAGGCCAGCTTTTTACCGACTTTCTTTTACGAAAACAGGTTTTGCTGAAAATTCGTTTCCTGAATTAATCGACCTCCTGATTGCAAAAATCACATGCGCTTGATCGAAACCGTCTGCCGCCATCGCCAAAATACTCTAAACCAGCAAATTCCCTGAAAATGAATGTGACATTTGATCAAACAGAAACCGCCCCAAAAATGCCCTGAATTACCAGTTCCACCAACAACTTGTCTCCTGAGGTCTCACCTCCTGAACGCGATTATCACATCAGCAGGAAGTGCCAATAGAGTCAAACGGAGGAATGGGGGTACACGTGACAGCGTATTACTATGCTTGACTGAATTCTTCCCCCAGTATTGTGAGCGCTTTCTATGCGCTCACAATATTGGGGGAAGGATATTGTGAGCGCATAGAAAGCCCTGATATTGACCTAAATGGAAACAGCCTTAGCAGAGGGCTCAATGGCACCAAAACGAAATCTTCGTGATCGGGATGCCAGTAAACCCCAATATACGAAATTTCATTAAATTGTTGAGAAAGGTAACTGCGCAGAGTTGGCACCTGAAACGTATATTATTTCCGTGCCATAGGCACCAAATAACTCCTGCAAGCGAGGTTCCACCAAAAGTTCTCAAAAAAGTAGTAGTGCCCAGTATCGCGACAATTCGGAGCTATGTGGACACCCCTTGCTAGATTCAGCACCGACCATACGATTTTCCGCGACGTTGTGCTTGACAAAGTATGCACTATTCGCTTCACTGAATTTCCATTTATAAGCAATCATGATTCCTTTTGACTTGCTAATGGAAATGGAAAAGAGCTTCCATTTGTGGGAGCAAAATAGCGCGTCGCTCCCATTAGCCTGGAATTTTCTTTTTCTTGATGCCGCATAATCAGATGGACGGCTCACTGCAGGATTGGATAAAAAATTCACTGGCTAATGTGTAACTCAAAATACAATATGATACAAAGTGATCCACGAGGGTAAATAAGGATTTGTATACGTGAATACCCTAAAGACAAACCCTACGAATTGCATCTTCTCAGATGGTGGCGTTCAAATTCGAACATATAGTCGTTAAGCAACTCTCCAATGAAGAAAAATGCGAAAAAAAAACTGGAGAACACCCTGAGTAATGATCCTTCCCTGACAGCCACAGAGCCTCACTAAACAAGCTCACCGGATCTACTCGTTTCACACCAGCAAAGCGATATCCTGTCTCAATCATCGTTTCTTCGTGCCTTCCAGTGCAAAATATCTACACCCTTGCCGTGAAAAAAAACGAAAAACACTGTATAGAAACGAGACTCGTGACGGAATATTGCCTTTGAAACCGTCATTGCAAAATTAGGATTAAAGAAATACGCTAAGAGCTCCAAAGAACACCAGCTGCACTTCCCTGCTTCACTGTGGAGCTCTGCACTTCCCTGCTTCACTGTGGAGAGCGCTGCGACGATGCGGCTGCCTGGGAATACATAACTTTTTGAAACCCTGCGGGTGGATATACAGTATTGCTCCAAGCTGGCTAATGCCGTTTGGACTCCAGAAATTTCGTCTTCGAGCTCATTTTTCAAATTGCCTAAGTCACCAAATCCACTAAAAACTTGTATATAGGGGTAATTCAACATCCTGATTACGAGTATGACACTCATTCTTGGCGCTGGCGCCAAGAGAGGACACTACACAAGTTTTTAGCGGATTTGGTGATCTTGCCACTTTTAAAATGAGCTCGAAGACGAAATTTCTGGAGTCCAAACGGCATTAGCCCTCCAAGCTTATGGTTCCCATAAATCGAATGCGTAGCTGTAAGAGTTATTTTATAAGCCCAGGACAAGGAAGGTGTGACTGTTTGCTTCATTTGAAGACAGTCCCCAAGCCCAAGCACCTACATAGCAGATTCTCCACTTGTACAAGTATTCTGGTCCTCAGTCCCTCAGATTATCCCACATTCGCAGTTTTACAAGAAGTATCAAAAGCACTGCTACCTTCATGGGTAACAGTTCTGACGCCTCCCTAATTCCTTCGCCTACCAGAACTCTGAGGTAATTTTCAATCATGAGTTCAGATTTTACCCGAGCTCTTGGTTTTCTCCTCATTCAGATTTTACCCGAGCTTTTGGTTTTCTCCTCATTCTAGGTGGTGTTACACTGAAGACGCGACGAAAGGATTAGTGAGAAAGATGCAGCAGGGTCACTTTGTTTGAATTAAAGACAGTCTTCGCGCTCAAGCAACTCGTAGGCGTCCTTCTTGTAAAGGTAGCCTGTCCCTCAGACTTTGCGATCATCCCTCTTTCGCGAATTCACAGTAAGTGACGGAGGCGCTGTGGCCCCATAATTGACATTTTAACGCCTTCCCAATTGTCCCGCCAAAGGCTATTTTCTGTCGCAGGTCCAGCTTTTATAACAGCTTTCCGTCTTATTTTTCGTTGTTTTGGTATTGATTAGCGCGGAGAAACCATTATTGAGCTGAAGGTAGCGGGAAATAGCTTTGCTGGTATGGAACGAACAGGTCCGGAAAACTCGTCCAGAGAGGCCATCAGGTCTTTTTTCCCTGAAGAGATATTTAGCGATTATATGTTCGCAAGTGAAGGGCGCCACTTTTCTGCAATATACAATCGCAGTATGTGTCTTCAAACGAGCAGGTTCGAACAACTCATGTAGTTTAAGTTTCTAGGAACACTATTACAGTGCAAAATATAAATAAATCAAAGAATAGTGAGGCTTGCAGGGATTCGTACTTCAGGCGTTTCCCATTAGTCTTTGGCTTTTTTTCAATTTCCCCGATGGAGTGTTAGCGACCGGTGTGTTCTTATTGAAAGGCCACTACCCACACTGTAGCGAAATCGCAGGGTGTGACTTGGAGAGTAGTGGTCGTAGCTGCTGCCTTTGCGAAACCTACCGTCTGAGGTACTGTATCATGTCTCCTGTCAGCACACTAATAGGAGTACAGTTTGGAGTCAAAATGTAAGAACTTACAATAAATGCCGCCTATGCCTGCTTTCGAATAAAGTAGGTCAAAAACTCATCCTGGAATATCTGGGAAACGTGTAGAAGGGGGGAGGATGGCGGCACGGTTCTTGACTTTTGCTTAAGTTGCTTGCTTTATGGTTGGGTTTTTGATTTCATTAACTCCTTCCAGATTTTTATTATATTATATTCTTCAATAAGTAATGAGGTGGCCCAACGCAGAGGTTCGAAATGAAGATGGCGTCGATTCATGCTGTTGATGTGTTGTAAGTTTCTTGGACTCTTCTTCCTAGTAGAAGAAGCCTGCTGGGGGCCGCGGACTTGAACTGGAAGCTAAGTTGCCTTTTTGCTCCTTAAATATTCTGATTTTTCTCAATATACTGATTAGTTCTTATTCTTAGAATAATGTCTTGTTTCTTGTTGTTCGGAAAGGCAAAA
Source organism: Cooperia oncophora (assembly GCA_036418165.1). Classification (NCBI taxonomy): domain Eukaryota; kingdom Metazoa; phylum Nematoda; class Chromadorea; order Rhabditida; family Trichostrongylidae; genus Cooperia; species Cooperia oncophora. The sequence continues at coordinate 4,110 of MU948501.1, forward strand.
ACACGATTGACGCGTATATCAGCCCGGATCCTTCCAACAATTGTGTGTGTCTGTTCAAAAGTACTAGGACTGTGAATGGAAGTAGAGTTTTTAGGCAAAAGGGTACTCACGATAAGTGATGCTACACGCCTTTGGATCACCCGGTCTTATTTGTGATTCAGTTATTTTCAAATTTCATACTTTGATAGGACTTTGATTCGATACATTTTACCTTTTCTTCTCCCAAGATCTCCGCCATATTTCATTCAGTTGACCACTATAAAGGAATGGATGATTTAGCGCGCCTTCTTGAACAGGAATTCAACCGTACTGCAATACGCTACCGGCGAAAATATATTTGCTAGAAAGTCTCTCATACTTCTCACTGGTCGTGACCAGCTTAACAAGCTTACGTCGCTCTCAACTTGTTTATATTGAAGCATTTTGAGCGTTTACTACTCTCTTATGTACGAATAGCCACCTTCTCTAGATGGAAATTTTTTTCATGTTGATCATTTTGTAATATTGCGCACTCAAATTGACGCTTAATGATGTGATGTATGGCCGCCAATAACACAACTCTCCCTCGTGGAAAAACGACCTCCGAGTTGATTCTGTGTTTACTCTTGACTTACCATCAGAAATGAATTTGTTGAAACTCCCAGAAAACGGAATGTTGTAGCTCTAATTTCCGATAGAAGAGGCGTGTGTGAAGCCTTAATATGGGGATTCAATCCTCCGCTCCTTGATTTCTTCAAAATATTGAAGTTTTCAAAGTGAATCGAATCAATTCATTCTGAAAGTGGCTCTAGTGCGACGAGGACTTATCCTTAGCATTCAAGAGAATCGGCGAGCTTGGTGCAGATGGTTCTTTCCGTGTTTGGTTAGTATATGTTACGGTAATAGATTACAATAGACGTTACAATAGATTTCGAATAAAAGTTAGGGGCTCAAGTAGCTGACTGGGGGACAGGTCAGGGCTATTCGCACGTTGATGATCCTCAGCGAGTGGGGAGGGGTCGTATTTGGTCTCTAGAAGTAGGAGTTGCTTGGCTGTCAACTTTCCTTTTCCCGCTTTCTTTGTTTCGCTATTAGCGCTGCGCTATTATCGATGAGCGCTATATCTCCCCCATCCTCCCTGATTACATGCTTCTGAAAAGAGGGGGGGGGGGGGAGCGGATAGCTGGATACATTTTGGGGGAGACGCCGCAAAAAAAGGTACGAAGTTACGAAAATTCAGTGAGATAGAGGGTAGGATGGGTAATGGGAAGGGTTGCATCAGAGGAGGGAAATTCGAAGGGAGCGCTCTTTGCAAAAAATTTTCTAAACCCCAGGATCATTATTACGGTGAGAGGGCGGAGAAATAAAGCTAGTCGTCTTACTTTGTGTTCGAGACAGCATCTGCAACGGTCTGCCACCCGAAGACGAAAGCGAGTATAATCCGTCGCTTGGATGGTCATGGGTGAACATTGGTGCCATTAACATTCTATCAACAACCTAAGCACTATGAGTCACGTAGCAAATTTTATGAACGCAAATATGTAACAGCTTTTGAGGATATCTCTGCCTGATCAGCCTCGGAAAAGTAACCAGTGACTAGCGCATCGAGAGAATTGAGAATATCTTTTTTCAATGACCAGTTTAATAGCTTTTGAGGTCTTCATGGTCAAGGTGTTGTTGTGGCAAGTGCCACGCTCATAACGCGAAAGGTCCGATGTCAACTTGCGAATCGGCTCGCCCATGCCAACCAAGCCCTCTACCCTACGAGAACTGTACACATCGATCTGGGAGGATAAGGATACAGCCTTGTACATCGCCTGGCCCTCGCAAGCTAATGTATAGGGTATCCTCACTCCATCTACTACCACGATTCCAAATGGAAGTAGAATGCGTTCAGGACCCCATAGAAGGGACTGTCAGCAGAAAAGACCACATCCCTCCCCATCAGTTTCCTTCATTTCTGTTGAGACAGTTCTGAAAAGCTTTTAATTCCCAAAATTTTCATTGTGTCTCATCAGGTGAATGTCGAAGGCAGCCACTTATGTTGGGGCCAAGGACCAGTTCCACATGCATTCATTTGTTCCGCTAATATGTCCGCTAATTTCGGTTATTGCCGCGGACGCTCCATGGGTGTTTCACTTTTGTTCAGTGCCCCCCATTCCGTGGGAACCCTGTTTGTGGGTTCTTAAGATCGCAGACTGAGGTGTACTCTCGAATCTCTCATGCACTGTCCTGTAGTAGTAATGTGTAGAGGACGTGGACTGGGCTAATTAATTGATAAACCTTTCTTGATGTGTGATCAGGCGACATCAGTCTTTATTGTGAGCTCAGATTGAGACTAGACCGGCCTATCTCCCAGGTGCGTTTGGGCTCCCCCATCTAGAAGTCGTGACTGTCATTCAGTCAGGAGATCAGGGGATGCAGTATGTAGTGAAAAGCCTTCATGTTGGGTCACTCGACTAAGGCAGTCGTAATGAGGATCTTCTTGAAGTGGTGCCGCGTGTGCGACAATCTGCATGAGACCCAATTGATTTTATGTGGGGGAAAAGCCGTGGTATTGAAGACTCAAAGATTTTCCTCCTCTTCCTAGCCGCGCCGATCTCCACAGGTTTTACTAACTACTCCAGGCAGGCAACATAGAACATTTCTCGCACGTAAGGAATTTGCTGCAACCTCCACTACTACTTTGCAGATCTTCAACAATGAGAAACCCCTACAATCAGGGCAGCGAGAGAATTTTCGAACCTCCATTCCCTACGCAACATATTTCGCATTAAATTATTCCCGTGAGAAGATTTCTATGCAGATAGGAGATATTGCTTTCGAAATGCGCATTTTTCTCCACGTTAATGGTTAGCGAAGTGCTCATTAAGTCACGCAATAACGGAGCTCATTGAGGGGAAAAAATAAGCTAAGTTATTGCGTCGTTTTGCGAGTGTTAGAAGTTCAGAAAAGGTGTGGAAAAATCTTAATTCCGTAATTTTTCGTTTTTCAAATAACGAATATAATAGGGATAACTCCTTCAATAGGCAGCCTACATTCCTTTCTGTCACTTCTCTTCGGTCTAAGATTCTAATTGTTCTATTGTATGTCATTCTAGCCATTTAGTACCAAAGATGCGGTTCGCGATGATCAAATGCAGGTCTGCAGTAGAGTGCCTCGCACCATTTCGTCGGTAGAAAGTTGTAAGGTAAAGGCCCTGAGGCACATACTTTTCGATGACTCCGCCTCCCAGACTCCGCCTTCAAAATTCACTTACCAGCGGGATACGGTGCTACGAGACGAGCCGCATGAAGTGGAAGCTCCGTTATCACTTCTGCGTCCATTATAAGGAAGCGGCTGACTGGACTTGCCCCATTTTCCTTTTCGCCTTGTACCCGTAAGATCGCTTGGGGCCAGGGGGTTATATTGAAGGTGTTTCTAACTATCATTCAGCATTTTCTTCTTCACTGGCGGGTCTCTTGCAATATCTCTTCCACATTCAATTCCATTACCTCATCGTCCTATCGCGGACTGGACTTCTGAGTCCACTGGAGAATCCACCTGGTAAAAGCAAATTTTGTCAGATTTTAGAATGGCGATACCTTTCTTCTACTCAGATCTACTTTAGTTGTGCTTATATATCACTTTATTTTATGCAATCATTTCATTAATATTCATGTAGTTCTGGTATGTTAGAGGTAACCATTTCGCGAAGTTATTCAGTTGAGGTTTGCGTGGGATCAAATTTCCACTTAAAATTACATAGCCGTCGAATACTGGCTAGAGACAAGCGTTTTTATTCCATTCGCTTCCGCTTGCAATAGATTTCATTACGATAGGAACTCAGCCCCATTCATGAAGTCGTCAACAATAGATTTGTTTCCAGCTTCATTCCTTTCTTCGGCTCTAATTAATAATTCCACGCAACATCTTAGCTGAGAAGAATGGAGTTCCCTTAGACAGAACGATGTTTTCTTGCATGCCGTCCGCCGAATTCTCTAATGATCTCTTATTTTTACTCCTCCCTTTTTTTAATTTATTGCTTACTCTGTCTCGCTCTCGCTTTATTTGATTCTTATTTCTGGTACGTAAGAGAAGCTGGGGCGATGGCGACCTAGTGGCAACTGGGGTCGCTCAGTATAAAGGCGCATCGTACGGTGGAGATTCTTGGCGAAGGGATCGTGTTCGGTAGCTGAAAGTCTTAAAGAAAGGGGGAGTCTTATTAGTATTTGTGAATAATATTTTCGCTTGTTGACTTTTGGACGGTTTTCCCGCTCACATGCGCACATGCGCCGCCTGCTCGTCTCCCCGCTCAGTGGGAGGCTGGGTTTCTTGGAAAAAGCTTCAGAATTTCTGGAAAAACCCGGCAAAAGTGGTAGGAAGTGGGCAAATTTTGGGAAGGTTTGGGTGGGATAAAAGGACAAAGGATAAATTTTTTCGCTGTCGATCACTCCTTTTTTTATTATGCGATACGCATTCCACTTCCATTCAGAATTGTAGCAGCTTATCGAATACGATGTGAGCTATACAATATCTTGCTTGGGCAGCCGCTATATAAATCATTGTTCTTATCCTCCCAGACGAAGCTGGTACGAACTTACCATTCTCGCAGGATGTAAGGCTCGGTTGATTTGAAAAAGGGCCGATCCGGGATCTGATCTTCGGATCGTGCGCATGGTAAGCATGCTATCCGCCATTACACAACCACCTCTTTCCCAACACGGAATATCCCTGCTTACTATGCGAAGTGCAGAGTAATCCAGGACATTCGTAGTATCAAGCTGCGTATTGGCACTCGTCCTTACCCGAATAGCTCTCCCTCTCTTCAAGAGCGTACAAAACTTGACTAATGTTCATAAACACATTGGAAAATCTGTGGCTTGCTACCAAAGACTGATCAACTTCAGAGTCTTACATACATGGAGTTCCATTGTGATTTCAAATAACAGCGGTGCCAAAAAAAAAGTCACTTTCTTCTCTGACTTCGAGCGCTATAAGTTACACTTTATTGAACTCTGATTGGACATTTCCACACACATCTGAAAGAGTATATTAAATACTATCATGACACTCCGCCACAGACTTCTGTACTATCGAAGCAATTATAGCCACGCCCGTGATGTGGCTTTAGATCAGCGAGTTAGTTATCTGCTCCACCGTAGACCACCCTAATGAACTCCGCCTGAACCGGGTAATTGAGGGGATTCAGGTCAGGTTCTACTTGAATATTCCGTCTCCTTTAGGTAATCAAGGCCCTTCCATTCCAAGTGAGCGAAAGTTTCTCCAATGCCCTTCGATTCCATGGTTACACCCATGCCTGCTGCAGCTATCAAAGTTCCAAGAATGTTACGGGGCTGATCGAGATGTGGGCGAGGTATTGCTCTCGAGTTGCCTCGATGTAACCGCCACCTGCGAGGCCGGGTCCACGAAGAAATATCGCCTCTGTTCTATTCCAGTGCGCCGTCACACCTACCAAACCTGCTAGCCTGCGTGAAGCATGAATGTCCTAACCGTAGCGACGCTTGTCGAGCAGCATCGATGTGGAGGTCTTCCAGATCAATAAGCTACTGGTCCTCAGAGGCTATCCACGCGCGTGACTCCATACTAGAATTTCCAGCTCTGGAAAACGACGAAGAATTCCAAGGGTCTTCTCCAGTCAGGCTGACTGGAGATGACTTCATATTTTGGTGTACATGAAGGTGATGGGCGAGAGCCAGCTCCTGCTTATCGAGGAACATCTTGGGTATCTTCCGCCCTGGTACTCGTATCCACGTCCTCTGTCTGGGCTGCGAAAACTTTGCTGATATGTGACTCGGTCGAAGTGACTTTTTTTGCCCCCCCCCCTGTACAATAGCTGGAGGGATTTGCACATCAGCGAGCGAACGGCTTCAAATCAAGCGGTTCTCTGTTCTGTTTGGTATCGGTCAGCTCGCTTCAAACTTAGTTGAACATTGGGAACACCTTAAAGATAATCCAACGCTACCTACATCATTGACCCTATTGCTACACCTCTCTGATTTTGATTGGAAGCTAATTGCGGGACGCTCCCGAAGAACTTAAGAAACTCCAGATTGAAGGGAGCTGTTCGTGCTAACCCGAATTCAAACCTTCTAAGATTATTGCCCCTTTGGCACTCTTCCAATCCTACTGTCTCCTCCCACACCAAAGTCCGGCCACGTTTCGCTTGTTTCGAGATGGTGTCCGGAAATGAGGACACAGTAATTAGCTGCGTCGACTACGGATTTTATGTGGATCGCACCGCAATGCTCTGTGAAGTCTTAGCCGTTAACGCCCTCAATCGGCGCAATTGTTGACTCTCAGCAATTTACCAAACAGCAGTCCTGTAGGGCTACGGTTTGACCTCCTAGACTGAAATGAAGACTTTATCCTTTGATTACTCCGATACTGACCTTATTCACCGCCTTTCTCAACTCAAATCTTGAGCCATCGCTCTGTAATCACTTTGGAAATTCTGTGAACTGTTTTGCAATTTTTCCGTTCTAGCCTTTAAGGTAGTCTCTTTCCAATGACTATGGAATAAACTATTTCTTCATATAATATTACCTAAGATGCTTATGGCGTCGTAGGGACAAGTGGAGCTGCTCACCACGCAAGCGGTTGGGGATCAAACGGCGATCGGCCCCATCGGGGCCGAGCAAGGCTTATTTTCCTTCCGGGGCGGCCAGCTCGGTAGCTAATGCTTTTGGGATGGTGAAAGCCATGGCCATCATGTTGGCTGGCACTCCAAGTCATTGCGTGGCTGAATCGCATTGGAAATGCCGCTGAGGCTCTGAAGTTTCTAGAATGGCACAATCAAAAAAGGATTGGTCAACGTCGGAAAGCTTGTTCACCGGCTCGCACTTCCTCAATCATCCTGTTACGCCTCCGACAGGTCCTCGATTGTGCCGGTGTTTAGAGCTGTTGTAGTAAGTGAATAGATCCGTGTGAAGATTGTCTGAATTACCGATCGGGAGACTTCCATTCGAATATGTTTGGCCTTCATTGCATACTTATGGTTCGAGTGGCATACCTTACTAGTTACCTAGTAAGTCATCCTCCCTTCTAGATAGGAAATGCTGTTATGAAAAGGTTGTTTAATTATGATGGCTGCGGTCCAGTTCAGAAGTTTTTAGTCGATTCTCAGCAACGCTTTATTCGTGGTGGTTTGAACCATACAAATCAGTCGTCGCGCGCTTATATGCGCACGAGATTTTAATTTTGACTGGTGACAAATATCCAATTGTGAAGCTAAAGACAAAACAACTGTAGGCTAAAGTCAAAACATGTATAGAAGATGACTAAGCTGTGGAAGGAAATTGAATGGTAGTCGACAAATTATGGTAAATGACATATGAAATAATTTGATAATTTTATCGATCAGATAAACTCCCGGGGACTAGATTTGCTTCTTGGCTGGAAATGTGTTCGAGAAAAAGTTCACAATGGAAATAGTAAGCGAAATGAGTAACATAGCGACACAGGCAGCTATAAAGGTTCTAATAAGACCGAAGAAGGTAAAGTTTCGCGGAATTGATGAGACCCATTCCGTAACGCTGTGCCATACGTTGTCCGGTGGAATCGTACTGATGTCATCGTTGATTCCAATCTCGCGTTGAAGCTCTGAGTTCCGCACGTAATCCAAAGTGCCGTTGATGAGAAAGTGTGATTGCCCTCCGGGGCAGGAGACAGTGCAATTCGTAGCGATTTTCGGAGAGTTAAAATGGAAACTCAATACTGATAGTCTTCCTCTTGGAGTGCATATAGCAAGCTGGTGTTGTCCTTCGCATGTTATGTCAGCAGTGGTTTGGTCCTGTGTGGAGTAGCATACTATTGTGGCCTTTGCTCCGAAAATGCAGGAGTAACATCCTTCGAGAACAGAAGTCGTAATGGAGCATTCCCCGTGGTTCTGAATTGTCGTTATTTTGACATTTTCCATCGTTGCGTGAACGTGAATGGCTGATCCAACTTGCGTACGGGCTGCAATCGTATCGCCGTGTTTTTCGATAACGATGTTCTTGCTTGTGAATGGCAAGGTGTTGCGTTGCAGATAAGACGATATTTTCCCTTCTGGACATGTGCAGCTGGCTTTGAATGATCCCGTAGAGCATGTGCATGCTCTTGCGGAAAATCGACAACTGAATTGTTTCGCTTCGGCTTTGGAAGCGCACTGGAGCTGCCCTGGCGTTTGGGGAGTTAATTCATTTGCCTGAACGGTCATGGTCATGGATGTTTTCTTGCCGTCGGTTATGAAGGCCGAGCCCAAAATGGGAAGCTGTGGAGAAACGGTTGCGAAGAAGAGATAGTTTGATATTCTTCACTCTTGCGGTTCTTCCTGGTCGAAGTACGACGCTGTGTGTCTCGGTTTCTTGATTTTGCAGTTGTAGTGTGACGTCCGCTGTAACTGTCAGCTCCCATACTGGACAGGTGAATACCGTATAGATAGTGTCGGATGAGGGTGTCGCGTAGTATCGGTAGAATAAACACGATGGCTTGCAAAAGAAGCAACCGTCACAGTTCCAACATTGACAGCTGCTTGTACAAAATGTGAAACCTGGATTATTCGACGCTTTCCAGCTGAACTCGGATATGACGTCTGTTGATTTCGTATTGTCGCATTTCCCAGGTTTGCAGCTCCCTGCTCTGTAACAGCGATGAGAAGATTCTGATTGGAATTCGTGGTCGCGTGTGAAGAATTCGATCTTTTGGTGGCAGACATGTGATATGTTTTTCATCCGTAATGACACTTGGCCGATTGGCTCGTTCTTGTCATTTCTCAGGGCGAGACATATATCTTGGCCAAGAGGCTGAAGAGTCACGGTAACGCCTTGGTTGAAAAAGCACGTTTCGGTGGAATTGACGATGGAACAGGATTCAGTCGCAACACCATTCAATTTCCTTCCACAGCTTAGTCATCTTCTATACATGTTTTGACTTTAGCCTACAGTTGTTTTGTCTTTAGCTTCACATTGGATATTTGTCACCAGTCAAAATTAAAATCTCGTGCGCATATAAGCGCGCGACAACTGATTTGTATGGTTCAAACCACCACGAATAAAGCGTTGCTGAGAATCGACTAAAGAAGTTGGCGTTTTGAACTTTGTCACAAGATCGCTTTGTTTCGGTGCTGAATCTAGAACGAACGGTGACCTTCCACTTCCCGGGTGGATCCGGATGTTTTATCCGTTACGCCACCAGATCCCGTTACCCATGCTCTTGATTTAGGATCGGGGTACCCAATCATTACTTTTTTTCATTATGATTTCTTGAACAAGGTCAACTATCCTTCTAAACATGTAAAGATTAGCGTCTCGCTGTTCACCGCCGTTATCGGCTGGTCTGACCATCATGTTGAAGGTGGGAAGGCTGTAGGGCTGTGGCTCGAAGGCATTAAGCTGAAATTGCAAAAGGCGGCCCTGGTAGGGTAACGGATAGCGCATTCACCCGGAAAGCGTGAGGTGCGGGTTCGAGTCGAAACCCGTCTGTAGTTAAGACTTGTGCCCATAACTACGTTTTGTGATAGCTGTGATAAGAATTTTCCATATCTTAGAGAGACATTCAGAGTGGAGGCGCCCATGAGTAAGGGCTTTTTGCTTAGATAAAGCTCAAAACTCAGCTTCAAACATGAAAACAACGAGCTTTTTAACGTCTGGTAGAGAGCTTCTTGCCCAGTGAAATAGTGGGGGCAGTTTTTGGAGGGAGTTTCAAGTCGACGAACTTGAGCATTTTCAACTTAATCAAACAACTAAAAGTGCAGGGGCTCATTCGACAGCCATCGGCTTCCTAGGGATGACACAGAAACTGTTCACCATTCATTCCAGAAATTCAGTTCAAACACTCGACACGGAACTGTGGAACCTGCTGTTCTAGTGAGTCGACTAGGGAGCCCACTGAACCAGCTAGTTTAAGGGATACCTATCAGAGAATGGGGACTTGGTAGGCTAGGTAGGTGGGTAGACAATGAGATCGTCCATTCCCTCATCGACTATTGCCAACAGTTGATGGAAGAGGTTGAGAGGGTTAAGAACTCGGTGCACGGGCTCTGCAGATAGTCGCTCCCCAGGAAGGCGCCCCATGCGATGCCATGCACATTTATATGGTGCACATTTCCATCTCTAAAACATATTTGAAAAACCTCTCGCCGATCTCACAAAATTTTATGTGGGGAAGAAAAAGCTTCATTGCTATTGGGCCAAACTAATATGAGAGGCTCTCGCGTCCTTCAGACGATTATTAGCAAACCCAATTCTTGATGCGTATTTATCATGACTTTTCATTTCTTTTAGCGTTTATTGCCAGAGACTCTGGTTTACTCCCGCTGTCTATTCACAATAGCAAACAAATCAACAAATAGATTGTTTTATTTCAAATTTCTGGCTTTCTTCGGGGACAAACCTCGGTGCATTTCAATTTTCCCACACTGCACTTACATGCATATTAGTCTGTTTAAGTTTAAAAAAACTTTCCGATCCCAATAATGCGATATCGCTGAGATTTGAAGAACTGCGCTGGGCTTATCCTCTTCACTGGTTTTTTTAGACATGATTGAATGTAT